>PVHP010033785.1:0-19603 GCA_004024765.1 Zapus hudsonius
CTCTCTCTCTCTCTCTCTCTCTCTCTCTCTCTCTCTCTCTCTCTCTCTCTCTGTGTTTGGACCTGTGAAGGGGGCCAGCCTCTATTGTCATTATGGAACTTCCCCTGGATAGGTAACTTCAATTAATCCCTCCCTCCCATAACTGTGCCTGGTTTAGATGTTGGTTGATTATGACAAGGGGAAAGGTGTGAAAAGATGGGGAAAGATGGTCCAAATTCAGTCAAAATGAGGCCAGGTATGGTAGGACACACCTGAAATTGCAACACCCAGGGAGGTAGAAGTAGGAGACCTTCCAAGGTTTTGAGGCCAGCAAGTTTCAGACCTCTATTCAGGGATAGATATATAGTGAATTACTGCCTCAAAAATCAATTATTCAATTAATTAAATTATAATGAGTTACCCATACAGAGCTTTCTTAATTTTTTTTTTTTTGGTTTTTCGAGGTAGGGTCTCGCTCTAGTCCAGGCTGACCTGGAATTCACTCTGTAGTCTCAGGGTGGCCTCGAACTCATGGCAATCCTCCTACCTCTGCCTCCCGAGTGCTGGGATTAAAGGCGTGCGCCACCACGCCCGGCGAGCTTTCTTAAATTTTAAGTTTAGTGCCAAGCGTTGACAACAATGTGAAACAGCAGGAATCCTCATCCAATTGGAGGGAACACAAATTGGTACAAAAACAATTTGGTGTGATCTAGAAAAAATGAGGCTATCCATAGCCCATGATCTAGTAATTCCCCTCCCAGGTACATCTGTAAAGAAACTCACATATCCATTCATCAGATGCACAAGAACGAATATTGTAGCAGGCTTACTTATTGTGCTGGCCCCAAACTGAAATGTGCATGTGTCCAATAAATTGCAGTGGATAACTGAACTGTAGTACATTTAAACCTGGAATGCAATGTCATAGGGAGAAAAATGAACCACTGTGTCACAAAGTCCATTGGTCAAGTTTTTATAATGTTGGAAGCAGGGAAGCAAACAAGCAAAAAATAAATAAATAAATAAATAAATAAATAAATAAATAAATAAATAAATAAATAAATAAAAGAGCCATAATATGGGATAAGAGGAAAAAAATCAAAATTATCTAATAGAATAATTTATTCATATAAAGTTCACAAAAACAAGCTTTGCATGGTGGTATACACCTGTAATCCCAGCACTTGTAAGGCTGAAGCAGGGGTCCTTGATTTTTAGCCAGACTACATAGTGAATTCTAGACAAGCCTTAGACACATAGGGACCTTTTCTCAAACAAAGAACTTCTTTCATACAGGTAAAACCAAACCATATTGGTTAGGAATGTGTATACACAGAGTGAAAGTATAAAGAAAAGCAAAGTATTATGATTAAGGTCTAGAATGTGTTTCCTTCTAAAGGAAAGGATGATTTTGAACTTGAGGAGGGCATTTGCAAAGTGAGATTCTGACAGTTTTATTTCTTGACCCATTTGCTCTTATCTGTCAAACTTGGTGTGCATGTTTTATACACTTTTTCTATTAAATTATATTTCTTTGTCGCTGTCTCTTTCTGTCTGTCTCTCATAAATACACCACACAAACAACACAGAATTATCTTGAGGTGTGAAGAATATTGAACATTTATTCCAAAACTTGGAAAACGTGATTTAATGAGCAGAAATGTCCTTACAATTAGCACTTTCAGTGTGTGAATACAAATGTTGCATTAAAGGTTATTCTGGCAGGGCTGGAGAGATGGCTCGGCGGTTAAGGCACTTGCCTCCAGTGCCTAAGGCCCCCGGTTCAATTCCCCAGGACCCACATAAGCCAGCCCCACAAGGAGGTGGCCCTGGTGCGTCTCTCCCTCTCTCTCCCTCTCTCTCTGTATCTCTCTGCTTGAAAATGGATAAATAACATATTTTTTTAAAAAAAGGTTATTCTGGCAGAAATCTAGCAATGTCCTTGTCAGTTGCTTTTAGCTGTGAGAATAGGGCTGAGAGATGGCTCAGTGGACAAAAGCAGTTGCCGTGCATGTGTGACAACCAGAATTTGGATGATACCAGAACTCATGTAAAAGCCTTGTTTGGAGGTGAATCCCAGTGGAGGGTGGCTGACTATGACACATGATTACCTAGGCTGTCTAGAACTCACTATGGATCTGGCCTGGAACTCACAGCAATTCTTCCGTCTCAGACTCCCAAATGCTAGATTCTAACGAATGATTTATCTGGTTACTACACACCTTAGTTTTTAAAATGAGCTGTCCCATGCACATCCTGTAGTGGAGGCTTGGATGGTGGTGGACACAGTGGGGGTCAGCCTTCCTGAGTTGTGTTGGCTCTTCAGATCACCTCATCAACCACCGCACAAAACATGCGAATCACCTCCTCAAGAGTTACCTACACCACCACATCCCCCAGTGAAAGAAGTGCTCCCCACCCATTCAACATCAAGAGTTACCTACACCACCACATCCCCTAATGAAAGAGATTCCTCCTCACCCAGTCGACATCACAGAGCCTTGTTATGAACTTGGTTCTGGAGAGGAAATGGCAAATAAGAGCAGGTGCTTTGTTAGGCTGTAGTACAACTCTGTACTCTGTATTTGGGTAGTCCCACACGCTCTGGGGTTTGTATGTCATTAAGGTTCTGCAATTTTGTTGCTGTAATAGAATTATTCATATTGTTCAAATATGAAGTGTGAATCCTCTATTTTCCTTTTTTTTTTTTTTGGTTTTGCCTTTTTTTCTCTCTCAGTAGTGGGGGTTGAACCTACCACTAACCATTTATTCCAACCTTTTATTTACTTTTAAAAAATATTTTATTTGTAAGTAGAGAGATCTAGACAGAGATAGAGAGAGATAGAGAATGGGTGCTCCAGGGCCTCCGGCCACTGCAAATGAACTCCGGATGCATGTCCCAACTTGTGTATCAGGCTGTATCTGGCTATGTGGGTCCTGGGGAATTGAACCCAGTTCCTTAGGACTTGGAGGCAAGCGCCTTAAGCATTGAGCCATCTCTCCAGCCCCTTAATTACTTTTTAATTTTCAGGCGGAGGCTCACTAAATTCCCCCAGGATGGTCTTGAACTCATCCTGAAGCCCAGTCAGGCCTTGAATTGATCCTGCTGCCTCAGTCTGCTAAGGAGATTATAGATTTGTGTCACCAGGTCCAGCTTGACTTTTATTTATATTTATTAATTTAGTATTTATTCTTCCATTCATTTATTATACTGTACTGGTGATAGAACCCAGGGCCTTTAACATGCATACTCTACCACTGAGCTCCATCACTAACTCTTGTCTAATGTTTTCGTTTTGTGACAGAGTCTCACTAAGTTACTCAGGCTGTAGTCTAGGCAAACCTTGGCTTGCCATCCTCCTACCTCAACCTGCTAAATAGCTGGGATGATAGACCTGTCCCACCAGACCCAACAATTATTCATTTCTAGAGACATAGCCTCGATAGACTCTAGCCTTTCATTTTGTAACAGTGAAAATGATTTAAAAAAAAGTTGAAGAAATAATAAAATGAATACCTAGGTTACAGATTCACCAAAAGATAATAACTTTTTTTTACTTTACCTTTTGTTGACTTATTTTGGTTTGTTTATGGTGTGCTTGTTTGTTGGGACAAAGTCTCACTATGTAGCCTAGGCTGATCACAAACTCACCATCCTCCTGCTTCAACGTGCCCAGTGCTGGGATTACAGTCATGTGCCACCATACCCAGCTTGAACTTTTTGGAGTTGATGGGGACAGAGAGTCTCACTATGTTACCAAGTTGACCAAGAACTTTGGTTCCAGGTGGCTGGGACCACAGGTACAGACCAATTGCAGGGGAAGCCATTGCTATTTTATTTGTTTGTTCAGTTGGTTTTCCTGGTCTAGGGATGGAACCTAGCCCTGCACATTCTAGGTAAGCACTGTACCACTGAATTATATCTTCAGCTCCCCTTTTTACTTTGTATTTTTAAATAGGTTGACATTGAACTACCCTGTACTCAGGCAAACCTTGAACTTGGGATCCTCCTACTTTGCCTCAGAAGTGGCTGGGATTGTCTGGAGAGATAGCTCAGTGGTTAAGGCACTTGCCTCCAGTGCCTAAAGCCCTGGGTTAAATTCCCCAGGACCCACATAAGCCAGACCCACAAGGTGGTGGCCCTAGTGTTCTCTCTCTCTCTCTCTCTCTCTCTCTCTCTCTCTCTCTCTCTCTCTCTCTACTTGAAAATGAATAAATAAAATATTAAAAAAAAAAAGAAGTGGCTGGGATTACTGATCCTTTAGGAAGTAGAGCCTTGCTGGAGGAAATGAGTCACTGGAGGAGGGACTCCAGGTTTTATAGTTTTTAAAAAATATTTTATTTAAGAGAGAGAGAGAGAGAGAGAGAGAGAGAGAGAGAGAGAGAGAGAGAGAGAGAGAGAGAGAGAATGGGCACACCAGGGCCTCCATCCACTGCAAACGAACTCCAGACACATAATCCCTCTTGTGCATCTGGCTTTACATTGGTCCTGGGGAATCGAACTCGGGTCCTTCTGCATTGCAGACAACTGCCTTAACCACTAAGCCATCTCTTCAGCCCCAGGTTTTATAGTTTATCCTCATTTCCTATCCACTCTCTGCTTCCTGATTCTGGATGCAATGTGACCACCACCTCACACCCTGCCACCACCCCGCCCTCAGCTGTCATGGGATATATCCTTTCAAACTGTAAGTCAAAATAAACCCTTCTTCCCTTAGGTTATAGCAACAAGAAAATTAAGTAATACATTCCTTTTAAGTTTTCCTGTCCCAAAGCTCTAATCAGACATTTCTCCAAAGACTCCAATTCTTCAGCTTTATGTGGGTTCTGGGGACCCTAACTCCAGTCATCAAGTTTATGCAGGAAGCGCCTTTAACCACTGAGCCCTCTTTTGCTCTTTAGGGCTCTGACTCTCAATGCTTAATAGGACAGTGTTCCTTGAAACTTTGTGAGTACCAGAGTTTGTGGGTGAGCTTTTAAAAATGCAGGCTACCAGGTCCCACACCCAGAGATTCTAATCCATGTGGTCTACAATGGGATTTTTAGGTCTTCATCCATCACAGAACCCCAAGGTTCCTCTGATGTAAGTAACCCTAGTGGAAATTTAAGAAATAGCCATTTCTTGTGGATATTTGGGTGTCCCTGGGTGCATGCATGCCACAATGAGATCTGACTATAACCTTGGGGATGGCCCTCTCTTTCCACCTGTTTTCTGAGACCAGATCGTCCTTGTTTTACCCCATTGTGGCTGCATCAGTCGAGTTGCCCCTAGATTCCAGGTTCTCCTGGCGCTGCCTCCCCTTGACACAGAATCATTGGGATCACAGATGTGTGTGCCACTTTGCGTCTGGCTTTACTCGGGTGCTTGGGAATCAAACTTGGGCCAGCATATTGCAATCAAGTGCCTTAATTTTGGAGCCATTTCCCCAGTCCTAAGAAATAATTTTACCTGAAATTAATGGTTGAAAGAATAAGCACATTCAATGTAGCCTACCTAGCTACCTGAAATATTGTGTCAAGTTATAATTCCATCAGCGTATTATCTGAGACCTTCTGATATATTACTATTGCATTTCCATAGACCCCTAGGAAAGGAAGTGTTTAATGTATACTGGATGGACTGACTCTCTTTCCCCGGGCCTGTTTCCTTATATAAAACCAGTTCTTGGGACTAGGAAATTAATTGTGTTATGCAAGCATGAGGATCTATTTCAATTCTCAGAACCTTCTGTGGTGGCTTGAATGGGAATGTATGTCCCCCATAGCCTCAGGGATTTTTGATTAAGCTTCCTACTTAAGCCTCCAGCAGCCTGATGGAGGGGGGTCACTGGGGTGCATCTTAAGTGCAGCCCTAAGGTGTGTTCAGGTCAGTTTGTGCACAGGCTGTTGGTGTTTGTTGGCTGTTTGGTGGTGTCTCCCTGCATGGATCTATGGAAGTGAGCCAGCCTCCATGGATGGTGCTGCCCTTGGATTCTATAAGCCTGAAATAAATTCTTTTCTCCCATAAACTGCTTCTGGTCAGATGTTTTCCAGCAATGTGAAGTAACTGCAACACCTACATAGAAAAGCTGGGCATAATGGCTTTTTCTGGGAGGCTTTACAGTTAAAGGCACTCACTTGATGGCATGTGCTGGGAATCCCAGCACTGGAGAGACAAAGAGAGGCAGAATGGCAAGCTAATGAGACTCTGTCTCACATAAAGTTTGATAAATGACAGCCAAGGTTGTCCTCTGGCCTTCACATGCATGCGCATACATGTACACACACACACACACACACACACACACACACACACACACACACACTCTCTCTCTCTCCAAGATCTTGACTTGAATCCGTTTTCCAAATTTGTGTGGTGAACATCACTTGGAATTCTTGTTATTAAGGGTGCGTGACTGTCTCAGGGTTATGGCATTAGTCTCTTCAGTGGAAGGAAGTCACAATCAAATTAGTTACTTTCTTGTTGCTGTGAATAAATAACTGAACAAGGCAATTTACAGAAAGAAAGAGTTTGTTTTGCTTGTTTGTTTGCTTGTTTGTTTTGGCTTATAGTTCCACAGGGTAGAGTCTGTCATGGAAGGGAAGGCATAGCAGGAGTGAGGAGCCAGTTGACACTTCAGCAGACAGGAAGCAGAGAACTAAAGGAAATGAGACTAGACCATGAAACTTTAAGGCCCGTTCCTAATGATCCACTTCCTCCGGCAGGGCTTCACAGAGCCTTTCCACACAGCGTCACTAACTGGGTACTGAGGATTCACAAACATGAGCTTATGGGGTCGGGGGACATTTTACATCCAAACCACAATGCAAACTATATGTTTAACAATAACCTTGAGCTTTTCTCGAATAAGTTTTTTTATTAAGATATTAAATTTTAAGAGATCAAATTTTTGGGGGGAGGGGAGGGCAGTGGGGAATTGGGGATAACAACTCATTGTTTGCCCACTAAATGTAACTCATTATGGACAATAAAAAGAAAAAAAAAGTAAAAAAAAATCAGATTTCTTGGTGAGAAGAAAATATGTTCAGTAGGAAACAATGATAATGAGGAAAGGGGTTGGAGGTAGAGTGTTTGGAGACACTTAAAGGGAAGGGCTGTGATTAAGAGAAGCTATGGTGAAAGGGTTGGCTACAGACGTATGCATTGCTTCATGGAAAGTAAATATGAAAATGATGATTTTTCATGATGAAATGATTTTTCTTCATGTAGTATATTGATTTTTCCCCACTTTTTATTATTTTTATTTTGGATATATTATAGTCATTATATATATTTTAAATTGCATGTTATAGAAACAGGTTATATTCTTTTTTTAAATTTTTTTTCTTTATTGTCCATAATGAGTTACATTGTTTAGTGGGCCAACCATGAGTTGTTATCCCCAATTCCCCGTTGCCCCCCCTCCCCATCCCCAGTCAGCTGGACATCCTCCTCCGTGGGCCTGTATCAGTCTTTGTGGTAGGGGACCATGGATAGCCCAGTCTTCAGCCGGGTTCTCATGACCCAAGTGTGTTGTTACTGAGGGTTGCCAAGTCTCTGATATTCTCCCCCACCATGGCTCTTACAATCTTTCCGCCTCCTCTTCCGCTCACAACACCAAAGCAGCCTCAATACTCACCCACCACGACTCAGGTTATATTCTTTTATCCACTTGCCCCTGCTCTCATTATCCTGGGGGTCCTCCTCAGAGGGGTTAGGGTATTTTCTGTGGGGTCATGAAGACCTCAGTCAGTCCCTGTAGGGTACTGGGAGGACCATGCCTCAGGATATTCATACCTACGCTGTGGCTCTTACAGTCTTTCTTCTTCTTCTACAGTGTTCCCTGAGACATGGAGGCCTGTTGGATGTATGACTCTGTGTTGAGTTCTCTATAGCCTCTGGATTTCTGCTTTGATGAGTTTTGTTTCATCACTGTATCTGTCACCATTGTCCTGAAACTAGTTGTCAGGCTAGCAGTATGAGCAGTATTCATGTGGCAGCTTCCTCTGCAATTTCTCCTGGGCCCCAGCAGATGTAGAGATGGCATATCTCATGGTAGGCAGTTCGCTATCTTGTATTATTTATTTATTTATTAATTTATTTGAGAGAATGAGAAAAAGAGGTAGAGGTAAAGAGAGAGAGAGAGAGAGAGAGAGAGAGAGAGAGAGAGAGAGAGAGAGAGAGAGAGAGAGACAATAGGTGCACCAGGGCCTCCCGCCACTGCAAACAAACTCTAGACACATGCGTCACCTTGCGCATCTATCTGGTTTTCCATGGGTACTGGGGAATTGAACTCAGGTCCTTCTGCTTTGTAAAGCAACTGCTTTAACCACTGAGCAAACTCTCCAGCCCTTTTAAAAGTTTTTATAGAAGTAAAACCTTTGTGTGTGTGTATATATATACATATATATGACATATATATATATATATATATATATATATATATATATATATATGTCATGTGTTGTTAACACCGTTTCCCTCCTCCCTGCCTCATTTCCACTGAGGGCCCTCCTCAGTGGGATTGCTGGTGTGCTCCTGGGCCTTAGGTGCTGTGTCAGGAGTGGTTCATCTCCTGCCAGGGAGTCAGCTATCATTTCTGGTCTTGTTAGCAGAGTTGGGTTGTCCACATTTCTTGCTGCCTTCTGTAAAATAAAAACAGATTTTCCTGTGGAGAGTGAGATCAGCAGAGGTTAAATAGGAAAAGTGCTGTTAGTTTGGCATAATTATAATGGGTGTAGTCTCTCTTTAGGCCCATGGTTAGTGGAAGCTTCCCCTTGGAGTCCCGATTCTTGGACTCCATAGCAATTTAGCTTGGATCCCAGTTCCTGCCAAGGGTTCCTTGACACTGAGTGGATTTCTTAGCCAATCGGAGAGCCTTTGATTACCTACCTGGATTGAGTGCCACTATTGCACGGATGAGTACATTGTGTCATGCTGGTCACTGTCTTATGTCTGCTGCTTGCTAACAACACTGTTGATCACTCTCCCCTGGCAGCTCATGTAACACATTCCAGCACTATATGGGATAATCATCTGAAAACTGGCTTCTTTCCAGATTCCAGGCAGGTCTCTTGATGTGTGATGGCAGAGTATGGTGTCTTTTACCTTGGGTGGGTTATCAAGTGCTTTGCCAGAAGCCTGTCTTGTTTTGGGGACCTCACAGGTCTCTCTGATCAACAGCCCAATGTGGGTAGTAACTGATTTCAGGAACTGGGAGTTACAAGCCAGATCCAATTGCATTAGGGTGAGGCTTCATCTCACTCTCTTCAGGGCCCTTCTTAGCAGATGATACCCCCATATTCCTTTGGAGGGTTGTATCATTTAGCCTACTGTCCTATAGTAAGGAGTCAATGGTACTAATTTATTTTGGATTTAACTTTGTGTGTATCTCCCCTGTCCTCTCATTCTCTCCCCTTAAACCCTTCTGTCCCTATTGTCTGAAGTGATGTTCAATTTTGTCAAGGGTCTTCTCTGCATCGATTGAAGTGATCATGTGGTTTTTGTGTTTTAGTTTATTAACATGGTGAATTATGTTAATTGATTTTCCTATGTTGAACCATCCCTGCTCTTCAATGCATCTTTTTAAAAATCACTTGTTTAGTTTCCAATTCATTGATCTCTACTCTGATCATAATTGTTTCTTTCCATCTGGAGCTCCTAGGGTTGGATTTCTCTTGTTTTCCCAATGCCTTTTTGTGGGTGGTTAGGTTATTAATTTGAGATCTCTCTATCTTTGTTATGAAGGCATTTAGTGCTATAAATTTTCCCCTTAGAACTGCCTTCATTGTGCCCCATAAGTTTTGGTATGTTGTGTTTTTATTATCATTTAGTTCAAGAAATTTTGTAATTTCCTTTTGGATTTCATGAACAACCCATTCATTGTTTCATAGCATATTTTTTTTATTGTCCATAATGAGTTACAACATTTATTTAGTGGGCAAATGTTTCATAGCATATTGTTTAGTCTCCTGGAGTTTCTCTTGTTAATTTCTAGTTTTAACAAACTGTGGTCCGATATGATGCAGGGAGTTATGTCAATTTTTTTTAATTTGTGGAGGCATGTTTTATGTTGTAATATGTGGTCTATTTTGGAGATGGTTCCATGGGCTGCTAAGAATGTGCATTCCATAGAATTGGAATGGTATATTCTGTAGATATCCATGAGGTCTAATTGATGTAAGGTGTTGTCAAGATCTATTATTTCCATGCTGATTTTCCTGTTTGGATGATCTGTCTAGTGAATTGGAGTTGACTTCTGTTTTGTTTTCAGGTAAGTTTTGCTTTATGAAATGTGATACCTCTGTATTTGGTGCATATATATATTATTAGTGATATTCTCTTGTTGTGTTGTTCCCTTAATCAGTAAGGAATGGTCTTCTTTGTCCTTTTTAATTATTTTTGGTTTAAAGTCTATTTTGTCAGAAATTAATGTAGCCATTCCTGCTTGGTTTTTACTTCCATTTGCTTGGAAAAATCATTTTCCATCCTTTCACCCTGAGGAGGTATCTGTCATTAGAGGTGAGGTGGGTTTCTTGAAGGCAGGTCTATTTTTCTGATCCACCATGGTCTTAACTTGTGTCTTGCCTCTGAGGCTCAGGGGGTTCTGGAGCAGTATCAGTTACCCCTCTTCCCCCTCTGTTCCCCAGCACAGGTCCCCAAAACGATGCACAGACCCTACACTTGTTGTTGCCCTTAAGCACAGGCCCCAAATATGCCACTCTTCACAAACCAGGAATGCACCAGCCCCAAAATCACCTTACCCCTCACCAGCCCAGGGTGCACAGGTCCCAAACCTTTGGAGGCAATCAGAGCAGGAACACAAAATTGTGTAGGTGGCCAGAAATGTGGCTTGGTGCCAATCAATGGAGGTGGCCAGAATCACCTTGGCCTATCTGCCTCCAACAAGCAGGCTTTCCCCAAGTCTACCTGCCCTTAGGGAACATGCTTCCCAAGCTTCTCCTTGTCCTCAGAGAGCACCCTGCTCCAGCACCTCTGCTCCCTTCCCTAGTGGAGGCTCCCTAACCTCACAGAGCTGGATTTCTGGCAGAAATCTCCCTGTCCTCAGCAAGAAGGCTCTCTGTCCTCAGTGAGCTGGGTTCTAAGGTGGAAGGCTTCCTACCTCCCTTCTTGTCTTTTTGATGGGTCATGGGTCTCTGTTTTCCCTGCCATCTGTAAAATAAAACAGATGCTCCAACCGAGAGCAATCAATCAATCAATCAATCAATCAAACAAACAAACAAACAAACAAAGTGTTGACAAGAGATACTGTAGAGAAAACACTGCATTTTCCTTTTCAGCAGAGAGCATTCTTGGCTTCTTTTGAAAGATGCACAAGGTCTTACAAGGCACAAAGGGGAAGATGTCCTTAGGATTAAGCCCAGCTTTTGGCTCCATTCCTCCCAGGGGAGTAAACACCTTTGCTACCCTAGTTTGATTAAGAATTGATAACTCCTCATGTGTGTGTCTGCAATTGTCCAAATCCATGGCCATCCACGTGCAGGTCTAAAGAACTGTTGGGGGACCATGATGAATAGGCTTCCACTCCGAATCACACAACCCTGGAATGTCACAGATGTAGCTGGAAAGTTGGGCATTAATTTCTTGAATGGCATGAAGGTAACACACACACATTTGGATGTATGTAACACGGCATTTTGGCATCCCTTTTGTCATTCTTTCTTTCTCATTGTATTTCTTTTTTAGCACGTGTCCCACAATTTTTCTTAGGGGCTTGTCATGGTTTGATCCAGCTGTCCCCCACAAACAAATGAATGTATTCTGATTGATCGATCCTCAGCTGATGGCAGTTTGGGTTTTACAACCTTGATGAAGCTGTGTTGTTGGGGGCGAGCTTATGGGGTTATAAGCCAGCTTCCCCTTGCCAGTGTTTGGCACACCTTCCTGCTGCTGTTTCCAGTGTTGTGGCAGAGGTGATGTCCACCCTCTGCTCATGCCATCATTTTCCCTGCCAGGATGGAGTCTCCCCTCGAGTCCATATGCCAAATAAACCCATTCCTCTACAAGCCGCTTTTGCTCAGGTTCTTTCTGTGCAGCAATAGAGAAAGCTGACCACAACAGGGCTGTTTAGGATAGAACTTATTGAAATTTTCCCCACTTGTGACCACTTGTGTCTGAAAAGTTTTTAGGCAACCCCAACTATATAGATATATAAAAGGTATACAAATTAAGTATTTACTGACAATGAATCATAAAGAAATTTATTTTAAAATAATTCACTTCCAGACAATTCTGGCCAGGTTCATGTGACTTCTTGCTCTAGAAAGAGGGATCTAAGAAATGAGGGATTGCCCAGAACCTTTCTAGAACCATCTTCCAACTTTGTGCCACTGTCTTGAGAATTCCTTTCTCTAGACTAAAAGTGGCACATTGTCAAGCTTCTCTCAGGAATCCTTCCTGTGGGCCCTGTCTGAGCTTTGATTTTAGTTATTTTGATTTTTATTTCGTTTCTACTCTTTTTGTGTATACATGCTGGAATTCATGTATGTGTAGATGTATGCCTCTATCTATCTATCTATCTATCTATCTATCTATCTATCTATCTATCTATCTATCTATCGTCTATCTATCTCTCTTCTATCTTTTATATATCTATCATCTATATAGTTATATATGTATGTGTGTGTGCTTCTTTCTTCTAAGACTTCTATAGTATATCTAACCTGTAGTCAGAAGCATTCACAAAGTCAAAAAAATATTTTGAACATATTTTCTTACTGTATTTTACAGTCTCTTTTGGGATGCTATCCTCCAAATAAGACTCACAGCTTAAGTAAGTGCACGCATGTGTGGTCCTATTAGGGCTGTTTTATTTTCATTTTTTCACCTGGGATATTATAACTCTTGCAGTCACCTTCTCATTGCTGTCACCAAGCAGCTGACCAAATCAGATGATGGGAGGAAAGGGTTTATTTTGGCTTACAGACTAGAGAGGAAACTCCATAAGGGCAGGAAAAACATGGCATGAGCAGAGGCTGGACATCACCTCCTGTTCAACAGCAGTTGGACAACAGCAGCAGGAGAGTGTGGCCAACACTGGCAAGGGGAAGCTGTCTATAGTGCCCATAAGCCCTCCCCCAACAACACACCTCCATCAAGGTTCCAATACCCAAAAATGCCATCAGCTAGGGATCTAGCATTCAGAATACATGAGTTTAGGGGGGACACCTGAATGAAACCACCATAATAACCACTGAATATCCATCACACATGCACACACACACATGCACACACACCACACACATGTACCCACACCTACACACATGCACACACACCACACATATGCCCACACATGCACACACACATATCCACACCCACACCCACATGCACACACACATGCACACACACCACACATGTGCCCACACCTACACACATGCACACACATGCCCACATACCACACACATGCCCACACACCACACACATATACCCACACCTCTACACACACACCACACATTTGCTCACACCTACACACATGTGCCTATACCTACACACATGTGCACACACATACCCACACACCACACACATATGTGCCCACACCACACATATGTGTCCACACCTACACACATATGCACACACACATGTACCCACACCTACACACATGCATACACACCACACACATGTGTCCACATCTACACACACCACACATGTGCCCCCCACAGGCGCACACACACACGTGAAAAGTGCTGGCTTCTACATCATCACCCATTGACTTTAGATTGCTCTATGTGAGTCTATTCACAAATGTGGGCGAGATTGACCCTGCAGTAGTAATCATTCACATTTTCTAGGTGTATCACCTTTGTCTTTTATGTATGGTAAGATCCTCTTGAAGGGGCCAGGGAACCCTGTCAGCCTGGATTCAATTCCCCAGCCACACAGGTAAAGTCATCTGTAGAAAGCAGTGACAAGATATATATATATATATAAAATCCCTATGGATCCTTATCACCTATCAGCCAATGACTGCAGAGCTGAGGCTACTCACGCACCTTAACTCCCCCATGCACCTGAGACTTAAAAGTTCAAGACCTCCATGGACCCTCCCTCCCTCTTCCCACTGGTCCATACCCAGTGCCACTCCTTGGAAAATGTCAGAAGTGCAAGACTCTAATCCATGGCCACCAAATGTACCTCCAGTTAGGTCATCCCGAGCGCAAGGAGCAAGTGTTGTAGCGTTCAGCCCTGCAATGAAGCAGAGACAAAACCAGACACAGTGATGGGTGCGGTTTAGTGGTTGAGCCACGGCTCAGCATGTGCGAGGTCGTGGGTTTGATCTTCAGTAGCAAGACTGTATTTCTCAAGTTGTGTTCCTCGTGCTTTTAAGAGCTTACACAGGACTGGGGAGATGGCTCAGTGGTTAAGTTGCTTGCCTCCAGTGCCTAAGGACCTGGGTTCAATTCCCTGGTACCCATGTAAGCCAGATGCACAAAGTGTCGCATGTATCTGAAGTTCCTTTGCAGTGACTAGAGGCCTTGTCACGCCCATTCTCTCTCTCTCCTCTCTCTTTCTTTTCTCTCTTGCTGTATCTCTCCGCTTGCAAATACATAAAAATAAAATATATTAAAATTTTTTAAAAGAGCTTACACAGATATTCAGCAGTGTGTCCCAAGCACATTTTGTTTTACCTTCTAATTGCTTGCTTTACACTTTAAACTATTTTGGTATCACTCTTTAGCATGGACCAAGGAAGGTCTCCTTTGGGACCATTAAATATAGTTTTTAATTTGTTTCACTTAGTTTTGATTTTAGCAACACTCAGAGGAATATTCATGTATGAAGAAGCCCGAGATAACCAAGCTAGGAATAATTATATTTGGAGAAAATAGGTCAATTCACAGCTACAATTAAAAGGTTGTATATCACTAGTTCTTTCTGAATATTGACCATTCAAACTATCACTACCACACATTCCATGTGTTTGAACTTGATATTACTGGATAGAGATATAAAAGTACAGTTTGGGGAAACATATTTGGAGAACAATAACTGGGTTTAAGGTACATGGGAATTTGGGAACAGAATTTTATTAATAAGCTTACTTCAGCTGATTTGAGAAAAGCCATACAATTTCTCAAGTGATGATCACACCCCCCCCCCCAAATTTGTAGGGTGACTGGCCACCGGGGTTCTAGCTGGAATGACTGAGGGGTCATGAGATGATGCTGCCACCTGGCGGCCGATATTGGTAAGTCACATCTGCCCCCAAACTTCTCAAGGGCATCCTGCATTGACTTCCATCAGGTTTTGCTCAGTGAACATTTATGGAGCTGATATGGAGGCCAGACAACGTGATGATTACTCAGGGGACGGATATGTCTTTCTCTATTTTCTTTTGTTTTATTATTTGTGACTCTGTTTATTTAATCTCCTGAAATTGCTTTGTGGGGAGTCATGTTCTCTTGTTCCCTCTGACCCACTTTCTTCTCTCATTCTTGCTTGTCTCGCCAGCTTCACTTCAGTCTGAGGTTCCCTGTGTGTTGAGATCAATGACACGAACCATAAATTTAAAGCAACTGTTATGCTATTAGTCCTTTTGCCAAGGCAAAAAGGAATATTAGGGCTGGACACACTCTTTTAATTCCAGCACTTGGGAAGCAGAGGCAGGAGGATCACCATGAGTTCAAGGCCACCCTGAGACTACATAGTGAATTCCAGGTCAGCCTGGGCTAGAGAGAGACCCTATCTTGAAAATTACATTTTATGACTTTTTTTTCGTGAAATTTTGAAAGCCTTAGAAAGCCCAGAATTCTAGAAAAGACTCTTGTCTTCTTATCCAGTTGTCTTGTCTCTACGGATTTTACCCACCTTTTCTAAGGCATTGACATTGAAGAAGATTGTCTCATCCATTTTCTCTTTTCTAGAAACACTAAATGTTACTTTTTACTATTTTTAGCATAAATATCGATGATTTCAGCTCCTGGTGGGGTAAACCAACTTTTTAAAGATTGTGAGTGTATATAATCATTAGCAATAAAACTGTTTTTAAGAAAAACTTATTCTGTGTCCAAATGGCTTAAAAGCTTTTGAAATGTAGGCTATTTCCACACGACGGTGTTCTGCACCAAAAGAATAGATAAATGAGAGGCTATTTAGGTTATGATAGAAGAAGGCTTGTTACTTTGAAGAGTAATTTATCACAGACTCTCGAAATGACGTGATTTTTCAGCATGTTTACACTGTGATTCCATACAGTGCATCTATTTATTATTTTATTTATTCATTTTCAATAAGAGAGATACAGAGAGAGAGAGAGAGAGAGAGAGACAGAGAATATACCAGGGCCACCACCTTGTAGGTCTGGCTTATGTGGGTCCTGGGGAATTGAACCCAGGGCCTTAGGCACTGGAGGCGAGTGCCTTAACCGCTGAGCTATTTCTCCAGTCCCAGATACAGTGCATTTAGAGCCTATAAATCCAGTGGGCAGAATGCACAGAAAGAACCAGAAAAACCAAGAATTCCACACTTTTCAGAGTTCTGTCCATCTCACTAGGTGTACATGTATTCCAATATCCTGACTTGCAATCAAAACAATTGTGAACACCAATTATAATAGAGAATGAGGCACAACCTTCCAGTAAATTTCAGGAATTCCTGCTGGGCTTGCTAAGTCAAAGGGCACACATATTTGTAATTTATAGGCAGTGCCCAAGTTCCCTTTGTAAAGAATATACTATTTATAGTTCTGTTGTTCAGGTCTTAAAAGTATTAGGCATCAATGGCATTGGCTTTTACAATCAGTCATTGCTAGGTTTAGCCACACATGTAGTGTTTCTGTAGTCTTCATTTCTTCATCTCCCTGGCCTTTTATTTATTTATTTTTTATTTTATTTTTTGCAGTTCTGGGGCAGAATCCAGGGCTTTGAGCATGCTCAGTCTATGTCCTACCACCGAGCTTCATACACCACAGGCCTCTTTTGTTGCTGTTTTTTTCCCCCCCTGTCAAGGTGGAGGTCTCGCTCTAGCCCAGGCAGACCTGGAATTCACTATGTAGTCTCAGGCTGGCCTCAAACTCATGGCGATCCTCCTACCTCTGCTTCCCTACTGCTGGGATTAAAGGCGTGCTTGCTTTTTTAAAATGACAATTTTTTTACAAAAACATTTGTATTGATAGCTTCCATAAATATAGACAATCAACCATGATAATTCCTACTCCAACCCCTGTTCTCCCCTCTCAAATCCACCATCCATTGAGTGTCTTCTTCTCTTCAATGAGTCTCTTCTCTTTTGATGTATGACAATTTCTTAAAATGGTGCCCAGACTGGCCTTATTAAATGTTTTTCAAATCATCTTATATCTTATTCCATGTCTTTTTTATTTTTTTAAAAAAACTATTATTATTTTTGTAAACAGAGGGATACAGGCAGAGAGAGAGAGAGAGAGAGAGAGAGAGAGAGAGAGAGAGAGAGAGAGAGAGAGAGAGAGCAAATGAATTCTAGATGCATGTGCCACTCTGGCTTACATGGGTACTGGGGAATTGAACCTATACTTCACTCCAGTTGGTTGACCAGTATCCATCTCACTGATTTTTTCTTTAGCTCTTTCTAGCCCGCTGTCAAGCTATATTTGGGTAATTAATTCCAATGAAGTAACTTCCTGAAAATATGGAGCAATGATTTTTTTAAACATCTTGATTATGAATAGGTATGTACATTGTATGATCAAATCTTATGAAGATGTCCCCGTTTCCCTCCTCTCTGTCCCCCATCCACTGGGGTCCTTCCTCGGTGTGCATTCTGGATCTGTCCATAGGATAGGGGGACATTTTTAAGTAGTATTAGTGGGAGGATAAATGTGTATAAATTCAGGCCAGGAGCATGCCCAATAGTACAATGCCTGCCCAGCGTGCACAAGGCCCCAGGACCGATCTCTGCCATCACATAGGTAGATTCCTTTGGAAGATAGTTGAGTATTGCTTGTAAAGTGAAGGCAACATCCTAATTCCACTCAGAGGTATATATCTATCCCAGAGACACCATTACACAGTAGCAAAAGCAAACATATGTGGGCTGTGTGCAGTAGCATTGTTCTTGGTGAAAAGATCAAATGTCAGGACAGAAGTATCTCTGGATGAAGATGAGCTCCAACTCCACGTAACCTTGTAGAAACTTATGAGCAAGGAAGCAGATTCTATCCTAACAATCATAGGAGACCTTTAGAGACCTCAAATAGCTAGAACAATTGTGAAAGATAACAAATTGGGGGTCTGATTTTAAATCTTCCAGCAAAGCAATAGCCATCAGAACTGCGGTACTGGTATAAAGATACACATCTAGACCAACGGATTAGAGCATAGAGAACCCAGAAATAAACTCAAAATAAATGGTGAAATACAATTTTTTTGACAGTGTGCCAAGACTCTTCCATGGGGACAATAAAAATCTCAACAATATTGGAAAAATGCGATTCTCACATTCAAAAGGATGAAGACAGCCATACACAAAACATAACACAAAATGGATCCAAGACTTAAATGTAAGGATTGAAAACTCCAACAAAACTCTTTGACAATCGCATAGGAAAGCCAGGCATGGGGATGCGTGTCTATAATCCCAGCACTTGGGAGACTGAGACAGGTGGATTACTATGAGTTTGAGTCCAGTCTGAGCCATGTAGTAAGCTGCAAGCCAACATGGCCTACCTAGCAAGATTCTGTTTCCAAAAACAAGCAAACAAATGCACACACAAAACCATAAGTAAGTGTCCATGACATTGGATCTGGCAGTTAGTAAACTGGAATACACCAATGACCAGGTGTCCATATCCGTAATGTGCAAATAACTCCCATCACACAACAATTAAGACAGGTTAGAGATGTGAAGGGTCATTTCTCCAAGGATTTTATACAAATGGCCTGCTTCTGCCCCTCGGGGTATGTGGTGCTGGGAAGTAAGCCTGGTGCATGCTGGCACTTCACCATGTAAGCTACAGTGCCAGCCATGGAATGGTCCATTTGGAAACAATTAATATGGCTAAATTTATGCTATAATTTAATAACTTTAAGTAAAGAAGGAGGTCACAAAATGATACATAATCAAATTTTACTTTTAGAAAATTCAAATCTAGGCAAAATTATGTATTTCTAGACAACAGAACTATAAAGAAAAGCAAGGAAATGCTTCTCAGAAAGTTCAGATAAGTGGTTATCATGTTTAGTGGCAAAGTGTAGGGGTGATGGAAGGTCTTTTGGGGTGCTAGGTACACTCTATTTTTGTTCTTGTGGAGCTGGGGATCGAACCCAGGGCCTTGTGTGTGCCAGGCAAGAGCTGTACCACTGTCCCATGTCCCCACCACATTCTAATTATTTTTTTTTAATTTGTTTTTTTTTTAAATTTATTGTCCATAATGAGTTACATTATTCAGTGGGCAAACAATGAGTTGTTATCCCCAATTCCCCAATGCCCCCCTCCCCTACCCAATCAGCTGGACATCCCCCTCCATGTACGTCTGGATCAGTCCTTGGGGCAGGGGACCATGGATAGCCTAGTACTCAGCCTGGTCCTCCTGGCCCAAGTGTGTTGATACTGAAGGGTGCCATGCTTCTGGATAGTCTCCCCCACCACGGCTCTCACAATCTTTCCGCCCTTTCCGCTCAGTTCCCTGAGTCGGTTTTTTTTTTTTAAATA
>PVHP010033786.1:0-19430 GCA_004024765.1 Zapus hudsonius
AAGTAATCTTGGGTGGGTCTCTGAGGATGTTTACAAAAAGACAGCCTCTCAGCAAGGGGCAGGATGTAAGGAAGCTCAAAGGAGCTAGAAGTAAACATCCTTTCCTGTGTGGGCAGTGCAGGAAGGAAATTCCAGAGACTCAGGAAGCCATTAAGTCTGGGGAAGGGTTGCAAGATCCCACCCTAAGGCTATATAAAGGAGAAAGAATTCTCTCCTTGGCCCTCCTGCCTTTTTGCTGTTCTGTGTGGTGTAGGTGATGGGTTTCTCTCTCTGCTCTGACCTCTGAAAGAGGGCCAGCCTCTTTGGCTGTTTTGGAACTTCCCCTCAATCTGTAGTTTCAATAAATACTTTCCTCCCCCAAATTGTGCCTGGTTTGGAGATTCATCCCAGTGGTTTATGGCTGACTACGACATTCTCTTTAGACACATTCCATTTTTAGACAGCTAACACATGGCAAAAAAAAATGGCACACTTCATATGCAAAGATTCAAAAGGGGACTCAATTTATTTAAAACTAAGTAAAACCAACATTTGTTAAGCAGACTTAAATTCTGAAGATTACCTACTAAGTGTTTTTTTTGTAAGATGATTATAAAACTGCCACCTCAGCTTGATCATTATATGTTTGCAATTCTTAAAATTATTTGCCCAAAATTAAATTATCTAGGACTCCAGCATGCTCCACGGTTCATCCTTGAGCCACTGGATGCCCCAAAGTCTAGCAATGCTCACTAAATATTTCCAGGTCTCCTTCTGCCAAGAACATGAAGGAGCTGTGGTTCCTCACCCCTTGACATCACACGTGACCCTTGAAATGGCTTGCTTTCTCATTCATTGGCTGACCAGTGAGCATGTGTGACAATCATATTACTCCATATGCTCTACGATTCTTCCATTTTCTTTTCTTGACTTCACCATGGTAACTGGCAACATTCCAGATGGGGAGGACTCCCTCAACCTACATCCAGATGGAGAGGACTCCCTCCACCTACATCCACAAGTGAGTCCTCCAGGGAAGCCAACCCTTCGTGGGAACATAGACAAGTTTTTAAAACTGAAAAGTACAACAAAAGCACCTGTGTTAAGAAACTAAGAGTTGGGTATCAAATGTAGCACACAACCAACCACATCCTGACTGGCTTAAAAAAAATTGTAAGAGAGCTTGAGAAGATGCTCTATTGGTAGAGCACTTGCGTAGCATGAACAAGGCCCTGGATTTGAACCCAACACCACATAAACCAGAGGTCACAGGCTCTATCTGTAATCTTATTTTTAAACAAATTATATCTTTTGTCAGGGTCTGAGGCAGTCAGGGTCTGAGGCATTGCCCCACTGTGGACCTTGAGCTATGCGGAAATCTAGCGATGTTATGTGCTTCCCAAAACCAGCCATTTGCAGCTAATTACAATAATACCAGGCCACTGTGACTGCCTACGGCAACAGGGTTTGAAAAACTTATACTGTTGTGCAAAGTATTGTGCAAAGTGAAACGTGCAGCTGTCTCCTTGTTCTTAGCATATAAGTTCTCCTGTTGCCTGCAATAAACAGACCTTGATCAGACTCCTGTCTTGGTCTCATCTCTCGCTCCCGTTCTTTCCCACTCATCCAGGCTAGGGTCCCCCTCGTGACCCTCGTTGACTAGGCCCGCGGGTCGGGTCAATCTTTATTATCCATATTTACATTCATTGAATGAGAAAATAATGTAATGGTGTCCCCAGTTCCCCGATTTCCCTCTTCCCTGTCCCCAATCTATCTGTAATCTTAGCCCTCAGGAAGTGGAAGATCAGGAGAGAATCAGAAGTTCAAGGTCACCCAAATCTACATTGTAAGTTCAAGGCCAACCTGGCTTTCATGAGGACATGAATTAAAAAATAAAAAAGTTGTATGAAGCCTTAATGTAGACAAATCAAGGAAATAAACATGAAAACTATAGTCACAATGACCATGTCCACTGACCTCATCACACTTTTATCATAATTCTTTATAGGTTCAATGGTGAGAAAGCTGTGGTGAACACAGCCAAATACACTCAGTTCCAAATGCCACTGCGGTCGGTCAGCTTCGCCTCGCTATTCCAAAATCCGCACCCAATAGTCTGTTCACATAACTTATGCCAGCATAGTAAACACCTCCTCAGAAAGAAACAGTCTTCACTCACTGGCTAAGCACGAGTAAATTTGCATTCAAGTAATGCACAGGTCAGAACACCAGAAGCAAAAGAAGGGGCAACCCACCCACAGATGCTGCTTTGCAAACTAGGGAGACTCAAAGAGCCCAAGGGGAAAAAGAGAACAGTAAAGCAAACCGGAAAACAAAAGCATACCCTGTGGAAAATGGCGTGCAGAAGGACTATAATATCAAAAGGATGTTATTGAGTGAGGCCGAAGGAATTCTGCCCAGCTCTTGCATGCTCTCCTGGGCTGGAGCTCGGCTGCAGGACCTGCACCTGCTGTTTATGTCACAGCTTGCCGCTTACTTCCTTCCCAAACAGACGAATTTCAAACAATGAGGCCTTTTAGGTACAACTTGGAAAGGGAGAAGGTCAGGACAGAACTAGGAAATGGCACCCAGTGCTTGAGAAGGAGGAGGAAGAACGCATGGGTGAAAGGCCTAGGAGAGTAGCTGTGTTCTCGGCTTGGGACCTCCCAGCCCAGCCTTGCCAGGACTGTGATCTCCTGTCTCACTTGCTGTCAGGAAATGACATAGGCACCCGAGGTGACTCTACCGTCTGTCCTTGGTCCTACCTGGACTCATAATCTGGCTTCTGCTTCCAGCACTCCAGTAAAAACAGAAACTGGCTTTCTGGAATGGAACATACCTCAAAGAAGACTGAGTTGGCCAGCTGTCACCTCTTATCTATGGGGAGGTGAAGTAGCTCACTTCAAGTCACACATCAGGGGATGGAGAGGTGGCTCGGTGCTTAAGGCACTTGCCTGCAATGCCTAATGACCCAGCTTCAATTCCCCAGTACCCACGTAAAGCCAGATGCACAAAGTGGTACATACATCTGGAGTTTGTTTGCAGTGGTTAGAGACCCTGGTGCACCCATTCTCTCTCTCTCTCTCTCTTTCTCTCTCTCTCTCTCTCTCTCTCTCTCTCTCTCTCTCTCTTTTTCTCTCTCTCTTCCCTTGCAAATAAATAAATAAAATATATATTTTTAAAGTCACATATCAGCATAGCCACAGGCCACTTGGCGTCTCCAAATGGACACATTTCTACAGTTTTTACTTGATTATTTTTTAATTTCTTTATTGAAAACCCATATACAAATACACGATGTATAACTTCTCTACTTTTTCAACCTCAGCCAGTTTGCTTTCTCTACTACTTTAATCACTATCTCTTCTCATTTGAAATGAGTCCCTTCCCTTAGTCTTCTTCATACTAATCTCTCACACCATTTTCCCATCTGTTTCTTTTTTCATTCATTTAACAAACACGGCTCCGGCTTCCTCCTTGCCAGGAGATGTTCTGAGTGCTTTAGAAAGATTCACTTGGGGGATGGGTAGATGGCTCAGCAGTCAGCCTAAATTCAATTCCCCAGCATTTATGTAAAGCAGACTCAAAGTGGTATTAGTGTCTGTGTGTGATTCCAACATGCCTATGGCCAGGGGAGGCTGAGCCAGGAGAATCTGGAAGCTTGCAGACACACATGCACACCACAAGATGAGATATCCAGTCTCAAAAAGAAGGCAGAAGGAGCTGGGCATGGTGGCATAGTGGCACATGCCTTTAATCCCAGCACTTGGGAGGAGGCTCACTGTGATTTCGAGGCCACCCTGAGACTGCATAGTGACTTCCAGGTCAGCCTGGGCTAGAGCAAGACTCTGCCTTAAAAAAAAAAAAACCAACAACAGAAAAAAAAAAAAGGCAACAGGCCTGAAACAGAGAATACATTCTTCACCATGAGTCCCTAATATACAAAAGTCACACCTCCCCATTTTCAGGGACATTTTTCTGTTTCTCAATTCCACAGCAATCTAACTGCTGAGCCTCTGAGACCACCCAAGGAAAACTACTTATAATTCTGTAGCACATATTCTAGAGCCTTTCCCCCCATAATTGCTGAATACCTAGAAGGGCAAAGAAACTAAGGGACTATTTTCTTGCACGTCGATTCACCATTTGGTGGGTAAACAGGCTGAGGAAGCAGGGCCGAGCTCTAAAGACAAGATAATATGGTCTGAGTTAAAGACAAAGCAAAAGTTGTCCCGAATTCATCAGGAATGATTGATTGCAAAGTCACCAGGGGAACTTGTTTGTTTGGACAATGTAAAGAAGGAAAGAGTCCTGTTTAGGTAAGATAACCTTCAGCCTGGCTTCTGTTTTATTTTTGTTATATATTTTTGTCATTGGGGTTTTGCATGAGCAGGAGTGTAAAAGGTCTCCTGGCCAAAGCTCCTTTGTGAAAATCCAGTAAAACAAATAACCCAGATTGATGTTTTGAAACAAGCCACAGCTGTCCTGCTTTCAAACATGTTACCTTCCACTTCTTTAAGGAAATGAACACACAAAGGCTTCCAGAATTGTCTGACCCAGGGGAGGTCACAGCACGGGAACTACTGATTTCTTGCCTAAGACAGGGTGAGGGCAGTAGGGCAGGAGGGAGGAAATGGCCATGCAAGCTGATAAATATAAAGCTGTCTGTTCTCTTGACCACCCTGGCCCAGGCTGAAGGAAAACAAATCCATCATCTATGAGCCTAAAGGCAAACATCATACTATGGCACTTAAATGTACACATACTGTCACCTTCCTTAGAGTAAGGAAAAAAAAAAAAACAATAGTTCCAACAGACAGGCCCTGGTTTGTGATAGAAAGAGCAGAGGGCCAGGAAAAGCAACAAAAGTTCTCAGAAAATTAAAATATTTCCAGTCATAGAAACAGTTCCGGGCTGGAGAGATGGCTCAGCGGTTAAGGCACTTGCCTCCAGTGCCTAAGGCCCCCGGTTCAATTCCCCAGGACCCATATAAGCCAGACCCACAAGGTGGTGGCCCTGGTGCTCGTTCTCTCTCTCTTTCTCTCTCTCTCTCTCTCTCTCTCTCTCTCTCTCTCTCTCTCTCCTTGAAAATGAATAAAGAAAAGAAAAGAAAAGAAACAGTTCCCTCTCCCAACTTTCCAAGAAATACTCAGATATAAAATCACTTGTATCTGGCCATTTTCTTTCACCACTAGATGCTGACTCATTCGTTGATCCATCCAACATTAACTGTATGTCTCTTTCTGAGCTCGGGAACTATGTGAGGCTCTAGGGATAAGAATAATAAAGGCTGGAGCTGGAGAAATGGCTCATTGGTTAAGGTGCTTACCTACAAAGCCTAAGGACCCAAGTTTGATTCCCCAGTACCCATGTAAAAAGCCAGATGCACAACATTACCTGTAATGAACATTTCAGATGAAAGGCAAACATATCAATTGCTCAATACTTGTGAACTATAAACATAATGGCCTAGATTTTTTCTCCCACTAATTTCAACAAAGCTGAAGAAGTTTGTTTATAAGGACCCGTCAAAGTACACTCAAGAATGGGGTGGCTCTTTTGAGCAATAATGTTTCCCTGCCAACACAAAGTCTAAAAGGGAGAGTCCCTGGTAGGAAATGACAGGGCTGGTGGCGACAACAGCAGGGCACGCTGAACTTCAGCTGCAGAGAGAAAACAATCCTTTTTAAATCTTTGCTCCAACTTCCACAGAACCTTCCAAAGACTGAGTGATCTGAATTCCTCTAAACATGCAATTTTCCTAATGTGAAACTGACAGGCTAAAGTTATGATTCATAAATGTAACTAACATCTCCTGTGAAACATCAAGATGACTGTAGATACCTATTGCTATGATTAAGGAGAATACAGAAAAATACATACATTCTTACATACACACCATGAATCACCTGGGTGAACAGACAACTGGCCCTGCCAACCTGGAGTTCTAACAGGCTGCCCTGTGTTATTCCAGAATTTCCTCAGCTCTCCTCCACTGTCTGTCAAGCCATTCCAATGACCCCCAATGAAACACTTTCCTCTCCTAGGTCCCAGGCCTCCATTTCAGACCTGAACTTCTCCCAGAGAGGGCTGCTCGCAGGGTACATGGAAATGTGTCTGTCTATTCACCCATGCTCACCCAGGCTGTAAACTTACAGAAGAACCATTCACCTAACAGTGTCTGGAGGCAGAGTGGGGTGGGAAACATTGGATGAATGAACTTAAATAGAGATACAATGTCATCATGAACGTGCTTGCAGATCAAACACTGCTCTTGTTATACAGATAATGTAACAATGTGACAAATACAGAATAGGCCACACCCTGATTCAAGGATCCTTTCTTTTCCTTTTTTGGGGGGATGTGTTGGTTTTTCAAAGTAGGGTCTTGCTCAAGTCCAGACTGACATAGAATTTACTATGTGGCCTGGAATTCACAGCAATCCTACCTCTGCCTCTGCTGGGATTAAAGGTGTGTGTCACCCTGCCCTGATTTAAAGGCTCCTATTGGCTGTTTAAAGTAATCCTTTCACATACAGATCCATGCCCATCACCTAAAACCTTTAGGATCATATACATTTCTTATTTCAGAATTTTCTGGACTTTCTTGCTTGTGTATGTTTGGTTTTATGTGTGTGTACATGCACGTTCGCATGTGTGTGGGTACACCTGTGTGAGGTTACACCTGTGTGGAATTACACCTGTGTGTGGGTACACCTTTGCGCTTGCACCTCTGGAGGCCAGAGGTTGATATCAGTCATCTACTTCAGTTGTTGTCCACCTTATGCGCCTGCCTCTCACAAGTAGAACATGATGGCCAGGACTTTCTGCCTTGACTCCCACTTCCACTCCACATCAGTATAACAGGGACATCCTTGGGGACTCTGTGGGGTTCATTTCTTACTCCCAAGACAGCATATTTGTATTTAATACAAATCATTTTTTGCTATTGTTGCTCATTTGTAAAATTCATCAGAACAGCCTCTTGCTCCTGCTGGTGTGTATCCCACCAAAACGCTCTCTCTGGGAGATTCAAAGCTTCCCATCTGTTGATGGCTGCAGTCGAACCAAAAGCCTTCCCTTGAAGTGATTATCTCTGGAGGAAAGGTTATGGCTTCAAGCCAGCTCCTAAGTTTGTGGGCTCTTCTTCCCAGAGTCATACAAAAACTGTCTTTTCCAGTTACCTTCAGATTTCTGGGACCAAACACCCAACCAAAAGCATCTGATTGGAGGAACGTATTTATTTTAGCTTACTGTCTCAAGGGGAAACTCCATGATGGAAAGGACCTCATGAGCAGAGGCTGGACATCACCTCTGCCACTGTGACATTTTCATACATGTATATAACACACACACACACACATACACACACACACTATTTCCCTCTTTTCAAGTAGGGCAAGAAGCAAATGAAGGAATGGAAAATTACAAGAACATTCCACTTTAGCTGGATGGTTTCAAACAAATCAATGTCAGCTCATCTCCCAAGAACACACTGTTGACACTCTCCATACTGTTTTAACGAGTAAAAGGACAAAATACGCATGCTATGCAGCATTAGCAACAATTCATTCATCTTTCTGCATTTCTAGGAAATACTATAAATTCAAGATGCTAACCGCAGTGCTTTTATTGTTTCTCTTATTACTATTAGTCACAACTGGAGTGCGCTGTGTACTCACACATCTCAGTCACACAAGACCTCTGGAATCAGCACTGAAGTACCATGTGGCTCTTGTCTATAGACATTTCCTAAGTGGGAACCCAAGGCTCACGCTAAGGTCTAGTCCCAAAGCCCATGGTCCTAACCTCCACATTGTGCTTCCTTCTCATTTTATGACCATTTCTTTCGTTTATTCATCTGCACACAGAGAGCCACTGCAAACAAACCCCAGGTGCATGTGATCCTTTGTGCATCTGGTTTTATGTGGGTACTGGGGAATTGAACCTAGGTCTTTGGCTTTGCAGGTAAGCACCTTAACCACTGAGCCTTCTCGTGAGTCCCAACATTTTTTTTAGATATCGTGCATGCAAAAGGTACACATAAAATCATTGACCCACTTTATATTCTTTCTGTATTTTATTTATATTTATATATTCTGTATGACTGAATCTATTTGAAAGTTTCGTGTATCTTAGTGGCTGACATCTGAGTTTGAAATTGGCTCCCTGTGTTGCACTTCACAGCCCTAAAATTAGATAATCAAGACCAACATCAAACAAAAGTTTTTGTGATGATTAGCTGACACAGTAGCACAATGCATAATTTTACAACAGGCTCCAGCTCCAACATAATTTATGTTCATAACACAAATGGCAATTGCCCAGTATCTGGCATATGGATTTATGGTCTCAGCTAAGGCCAAGTCAAAGCACATTAGCCAAGTCTGTCTAAGCATCTGACTCTAATCATACACTGAAAATAAAGTCAGGCATTAGGGGCTTATATGTATATTTCACTGAGTGTGAGGAGTTGAGAGGAAACTGGGTTTTGAAGGGGGGCTGGGATAAAGGGCTTTCAATTTAAGATCATCTTCTCTTAGTAGTGTGTGACTTGTCCCTCCTCCCCACCCCTGCCCTCATGGTGTGGACTCAACTCTGGCCAGTGTTGGAAGCCAAGGTCAGACAGAAGACAAAAGGGAAGACTCAGTAGGAGTCCATCAGTCTTTGTGGTTTTGCATTATATTCATTGTTCTATGTGGTCTGCACACACCCTCTTCCTGCCTCCTCCATCCTGTTAATATGAATAATAGGGGATTATTTAGGCTATTTGGGGAATGAGTTACAATAAATCTGCAATCTATTTTTTTCTCATATAAACATAAGGAGCTGAAGTTTAAAATAAATATATTTATTACCCTTCAGTGAGACTTCCCATTCTACTAGAAAGGAGGAGGCATGGCCCCATCCATTCCCTTTAGAGTTCACACCAGCCATCCATGGTCCATCAATCCTCAGCTATCCATCTCCTTTCTCAACCACTTCCTTTCAATAAACCACAGGAACCTCACTAGTCTTTAAAAAAACCTCATTTCTCCTCCTCCCATTTGAGGTCATTGTGTGGGAATGATCTGGATATGGGCCACCCCACAACAAAAATAACCAGGCTAAGTAAACATTCACAGGTTTATTTTTCAGAGCTAGGGATCAAACCCAAGACCTTGCATATGCTAGGCAAATGTTCTACCCCTGAGCTACACCCTCAGTTATCCCCACCAGGAAAAATAATAGATATTCATGGCTGTCCATTTTTATCGGTGCTTGTGATAGTTTGAATAATGTCCCCCAATAGAATTTATAATTGTGTTGATTAAATTGTTAATTGTCTCCGGGCTTCTGGCTGGAGGAAGTGCCACTTTGGCCAAGCCTCCTGGGGACTGGCCCTTTCTAAATTGGATGCAAAATACTAGGGATAGATGTGCAAAAAAAAGCCGGAACCCAGTCTGGCAATTCTGCATTTTGTGAATTACAGTGTGACAGTGTGCTTGCTTGCTTGCTTCTGGAGGTGCTGTTTCTCTCTCTGCTTGCTTCTGTAAAAGGGGGCCAGCCTTTTTCCTTAACTTCCCCTGGGTCTGTTACTTCAATAAGTATTTTCCTCCCCCAAACTGTGCCTGGTTTGGAGATTCATTCCCAGTGGCATGTTTATGTTACATCACTGATATTTTCATAAAAGTTAAATTATAGATGATGTCTTTATGTCTCCACAAGACTTCAAGACATTTGGCTGAATGACTAATTTCTGGAATTTACCTTATAGCATACAAAACTTCTGCTTCTCCCCACCTCAACTTATTAAATGTACGCAGCACATTTAGTAAAATGTTTCTCTTTCCGGATTTATTAGATAAAGTAGGTTCTACAAAGAAAACAAAGGATGTCATCAAAAAATTCAACAATGTATCAATAGGAAAAACAAGAGACTTGGACACATCCAGAACTGAATGTGGCCATCTGCATGATCTAGAGCCCCAGAGGTAATGGACTTCCAGATGGCTTTCAGGGTAGGGAGGCACATCTTCAGTAACTTACTTAGCAAGCAGAGCCAGAGTTGTGCTACTTTTTTTTGCATGTGTGTTGCTATATGTGTGTGAGCACACTTGTGTGCTGGAACATGGGCAAGACTGACGTCAACTGTTTTATTCCAGCACTATCCACCTTATTCCTTGAGCTAGGGTCTCTCCCTAAACCTAGAACTCACCAGTGAAGCTAGACCTGCCTCTACCTCCCCAGCACTGGGATTATACGCACATGCCAACAAGCCAGGCATGGGATCTGAACTCAGGTCCTCATGTTTGCCCAGTAAGAGCTTTACCCACTGAGCCATCTCCCCAGCCCCATTTTAAGTTCAGAGGCCACACCTGATGAACACTTTCCTCTATGGCTTTTTCTCTTAACATAGGCCATTTGTTTTCTTGCCATCAGTTTAACCAGAAAAGTTCAAGGATACTTGAATCCAGAAGGATATGGCTCATCTCAATTTGCCCTCAGTCCCCTTGGTCAACTCATTTGACTTTTCTCTAAGGCACTATCCTAACAGAAGATAGTACTAGAATACCAGACCCAAAAAAAAAATCTTTTCCAAGACTGGAGAGAGAGACAGCTCAATGGCTAAAGGTGCTTGCAAAGCCTGATGGCCCTGGGTCTGTTCCCTGTATCCATGTAAAGCTAGATGCACACGGTGGGGCATGCATCTAGAGTTCATTTGCAATGGCAGGAGGCCCTGGCACCTGGCACACACCCATTTTCTCTCTCTCTCTCTCTCTCTCTCTCTCTCTCTCTCTCTCTCTCTCTCTCTCTCTCTCTCCCTCTCTGCAATAAATATACATTATAAATAATAAAAAATATCCTTTAAAAAACCTTTTCCTTAGATATGACTTTTCCAGATCATATCATATGTAAGCTGATGATGACATTTCTTCCATGTGTGTGGTAAATGGAGGCATAATACATGTATGAACATGTGTGTGTAGATGTGTGTCCCATGTGCACACATGTGGAGACCGAATAAGGTCAGCTGTTGCCCTCTATAACCCTTCCACTTTGTTTCCTTGAGACTGAGTATCTGACCAGCGAGCCCTAGCAATTCTCCTGCCGTCATCCCCACAGGACTGGGGATATGGATATGTGCACCCACACTTTCTTACATGGGTGCTGGGAATCAATGGCAGCTCCTCTCAGGCCCTCAGGCTTATGCAGCAAGCACGCTTACCCACTGAGCCATCTCCCCAGCCCCGATACTCACTTCTTGTGAAAATATTTTTATTTATTTAAGACAGAATGAGGCAAACAGAAAGATAAAGGAAGAGTGTGTGAGTATTGGTACATCAGGGCCTCCTATCACTGTTAAAAAAAAAACCTCTGGATGCACCACTGTGCATCTGGCTTTGCTTAGGTACTGGGGAATCGAACATGGACCACAAGGAGTTCAGAAGTTGCAAGAAAGTGCCTTTAACTACTGAACCATCTCTCTAGCTCCTACAGTCATTTTATAAAAACCTGGTATTATAAATATTAAGATTTTAGAGTTTTCCATTTGACCTGTTTCCTGGTATGACTATGAAACCTCATGGCACTTCATCCTTAAATAACCTTCCTAGATACTAGAATCGCTAAAAAAAAAAAAAAAGAAAAACCTTCAATGTGAAAAGTGAAGGGAAATCTGGCTGAGATAAAAGTTCAATGTCCCACGAAGGAGGATATACAACTGATCAGGGATGGGGAGGGGGGGAATTGGGGAAGTCGGGATAACAACGCATGGTTTGCCCACTAAATAATGTAACTCATTATGGACAATAAATATTAAATTTAAAAAAAAAAAAAAGTTCAATGCCAAGACCACAGCAGCCAGGTATCTTCGGTATGTAATTTTATTTTATTTCTCAGCATTCTCGGATTCTCAACTGGACTCTTTCTTAGACACACTTGAAAAGATTCGGCTGCAAGAGTCACAAGGAAAATGAAGCTCCATATGAAATCTTCATCTGTTACCCACTAAATCACCACTCTGCGGCCCCACTGCCACCACATGGCGGAGGAAGGGAGACGAGGGGCACCGCCTCAAGCCAGAAATAAAGCAACTTACACTGGACAGAGCTAATAGCATCTGCTAACAGAGTTGATTGACTTTATTATTATTACTATTATTTCTTTGTAAGCAGAGAGAGAATATGGGTGCATCAGGGCTTCTGGTCACTGCAAACAAACTTCAGATGCATGTGCCACTTTGTAGATCTGGCTCTACATGAAATATACTGGGAAACTGAACCCAGGTCATCAGGCTCTGCAAACAAGGGTTTTAAACTGAGGCATCTCTCCAGCTCTAGAGTTGTTGTTTTTTAAACGATCCTTTTCTGAATCTATTTTTACTTTTGTTTATCGACCCAAAATACATATGTATTTTGATCTCTGTAAAGCAGGAATTTTTCAACCTGCCCTTTCTTTCCATAGGCCAAGTTCACTGGCAGGTGCTGGGCCACAGGAGTAAATGGAGCTGTCCATCAGAATCAGACAATGCATCATAGCCCGCCCAGAAGGAGGACAAGCAAATCTCTTCCACCTGCAGGCGAACTTGATGACAAAATGCTACACAGCCTTGAGGCTGCTGCTTTTTAAAAACATCTTTTTATTTTTCTATTTTCAAGCAGAGAGAGAGAGATATATAGAGGGAGAGAGAGAGAGAGAGAGAGAGAGAGAGAGAGAGAGAGAGAGAGAGAGAGGTAGAGAGGTGCCAGGACCTCCAGCTGCTGCAAACAAACTCCAGACACATGTACCACTGTGCATCTGGCTTGACGTGTGTCATGGTTTGATCCAGGTGTCCCCCACAAACAAATGAATGTGTTCTGATAGATGGATCCTCAGCTGATGGCAATTCGGGAATTAGAACCTCACTAGAGCTGTGTTGTTGGGGCGGGCTTATGGGGGTTATAAGCCAGCTTCCCTTTGCCAGTGTTTGGCACACCTTCCTGCCGCTGTTTGCAGTGCTGTGGCAGAGGTGATGTCCACCCTCTGCTCATGCCATCGTTTTCCCAGCCAAGATGGAGACTCCCCTCTAGTCTGTAAGCCTAAGAAACCCATTCCTCCACAAGCCATTTTTGTTTGGGTTCTTCCTGCGCAGCAACTAGAAAGCTGACTACAGAAACATGAATACTGGGGAACTGAACCCAGGTCATTAGGCTTTGTAAGCAAGCAACTTAACCACTGAGCCATTTCTCCAGCCTGAGGCTGCTATGTTTTCACAATATGTCTGGCCATGAGAACTTTAGAATGTAATGCAAGTAGTCTCTCTATTATTCCAAGTGAAAAAGTCAGGAATTTAAGAATATAGGCTCTGTAACCAAACAGCCAGGGTTCAAAATCCAGTCTGACTGCATTTACATACATCTGCTATTTCATGGAATGTTATTACAATATGGTATTACAGTATACAGGGGTACCCCATGTTCTTCAAAGGGGTGTTCTGAGAATTCAATGATCAATATAGATAATTTTACATTCAAGAATGCCTGGTACACAGGAAGGACCGAATAAATGTTAATTATTATGTTCATAACCTCATTATTATCATTATTTGCTTTACCTGGAAATCTCCCATTTCCCGACCCCCCCACTCCTCTTTCATCAGATTTTATACATCGTAGTCTAAATTTCTCAGTCAATTCTCTAGTACCCATGAATGCCAATGTACAACACGGCAACACAGTGCATGCTTCTGGAGTTCATCTACAGCAGCAAGAGTCTCTGGAATGCGCTCTCCCTCCCTCTCCCTCTCTCTCTCTCTCTCTCTCTCTCTCTCTCTCTCTCTCTCTCTCTATCATAAATAAATAAATATTTTAAATAAGTAAATTTCTAGGCCTCTGTCCTTCCCTGGCACTGCACTGCACTTAAGGCTAAATGAGACTAGGTCTCCATACCATATCAGAGTGGAATGTTTCTCCCCTGTGTCCCAAGGGCCTAGGTCTGCACCTGGTACATGGCTGACCAATAAATACTGAATGGGGACTGGGGAGATGGTTCAGTGGCTAAAGGTGCTTGCTTGAAAAGCCTGAGGGCCCTGGTTCGATTCCCCAGTACCCACATAAAACCAGGTGCACAAAGTGGCACATGTGTCTGGAATGTACAAATGGCATGTCTGGAATTGTTTTCAGGTATAAGAGGCCCTGGGCCACCAATACACACGCATAATCTCTCTCTCTCTCTCTCTCTCTCTCTCAATATTGAATAGATGAAAGGATGGGTGAATAGACAGATGGAATAACATCTGCTTTTCTTTCCACTCAAGACTAAGATATTCAAAACGAACATTTTATACAGTGTAAAAATGCTTCACAAAAAAGCCATCATTCAAGAGCTGAGTTTGAGCCAACTGGAAATCTTACATGTATGACATAAGTGAAAAGAAGGAACGTCAAGGCGGTGTGAAGAACTTCTCAAGCTATATGAGTATATACAAGCAGAATGGACAAGACTTCAGCATGGAGTCTTGTTAGTGTTAGTGTGTTTGAGTAGGCTGGGGTGAACATGAATGTGTGTAGGAAAGAGAAAGGCATAGTGTAAGTGTGGGACACAGGTCAAAGAAGAGTCAGGCCAGGGAGAGGCAAAGACCAGTCAAGGGAGAGGAAAAAGCAAGGTGCCCAGGTGTGGTGGTGCATGCCATTCATCCCAGCACTTGGGAGGCAGAGGTAAGAGGATCACTGTGAGTTTGAGGCTACCAGGTCAGCATGGGCTAGAGCCAGACCCTACCTCAAAAGTAAAAAAGGAAGAAAGAACGAATGAAAGAGAGGGAGAAAGAAAAGAAAAAGAAAAACAAGCTGGTACCAGTCTCAAACAAATTAGGACTATGCCACCTAGAAGTTGGTTAGAGAAAGCGATCACAGGGGCAGTCCATAGACACAGGTCTGGTTTGCACATCACACTGAAAGTATTAATGAACTTGAAAGGGGAAAATTACATCTGTATTGTGCTAAATCTAACTGCAATTTAACATATACATCAATTAATAAACGCCAGAATACTAGCAAGATCTCTAACAGTCACAAAAAGAAATGTTTGCTAGATCACATCTTTTTGTAGATTTCAAAAACACTGTTTGCAATCACTGGTTGTATAAAAGTACCCACACCTGAATCTTGTTACTTAGTGTTGCTGAAGGGAATTTATGTGGTATTATATCAAAAGATTCTTAATATCCTCGTCACTTGTTCCAATGCAGCTGATTTCTTTTGTTTTATTTTATGTACTTAACATTCTGAGAAGACAGTCCATGGGCTTCATCAGGGAAGCAGAAGAGACCACGGGCGAGAAAAAGGACTCAAAGGTCTCTGACTTTAAGACTGTTGTCACAGAGCAGAGAATAAATTGTTTAAAAAACAGAAGTGCTTATGATCCAACAAAAAAGCGATCATAGCTCTCTTGAGTTTGCAATTGTGGAGGAGAGATAGAGCAATTGTTTCACCCATTCAGAAGCCATTCGAAAGCCAGAAGATGCTAATAATCCATTCTGTAACAGAAACAGAATCCCCAAATATCCAGGACCTAATACATCTCCAGGATGGGAGTGGAGCCTGCAGGCATTGACTGACAGCCTGGGGGGAAGGGCTGCTGGGTTCAGGGAGCACAATGAGTTCTATTCTTCCACCATGTTTAATTGCAGTGCATCGGATCAGAGCTATGGCATCCAGGTGGAGATGTACAGGGCTTTGAGGGCCAATCCTTCAGGGATACACAAAGAAGGACCATTGATGAAGCCAAACAGAGGTGGAGACAGGAAGGAATTCATCTTTCCTACACAAGCCTTAATGGGAGAGTGTAGGTAAACTGAGATGAATGCATACCTTCATGGAACCAGAAGAAGCTATCCTGAGAATGCGCTGAATGGCTAAAGCAGGCAGACCCCTATATTGTGTGAGATGCAATCTATAGGCCCCAGGAATCATGCACACAGGCTCCTGGGAACAATGCAGGTATCGACTGGGCCTGGAGACACTGTCTCCCTTGTTTCTGGAAGGCAACACGATGAAAATGAACTCACCCTCTAGGGCCACCAAGCCACTTGGCTCAATTCAGCCTGGACACCTCCCCCACCCCGTTTTCATTTAGAATCCTCTGGGCTCCTTTCTTTCTTTCTTTCTTTCTTTCTTTCTTTCTTTCTTCCTTCCTTCCTTCCTTCCTTCTTTTCCCTTTTTTCTCCTTTCTTCCTCCAGTTTACAGAGGACTATTTGTAACATGAGTTACAAAGACCTTCTAGGACCCCATTTTTTTGTCATTTCTAACTCCATAACCTTTCTTAGCTATTACTCTATGGCAGATAAGGAGAAAAGAAAAACTTCTACAATTTGTTTCCTTTTGCTTTAAAGAATTTCAATCAAATGATTGTATCAGAAGGAAAGGCTTTGATAAAGAAAGATGGAAGAAGAGTGAGTGAAGTTCAGTTACTCACCTCAGTCAGCTGTGACATGAAAATTAACTTAGCATTGGCCCTTTGTGCTTGGAATGAGTAAAGAGGGCAATTTTCACATTGTTTCACATTACACTGCAGCTGTAAAGTCTGGCAACACTGTGTGAGTGAAAGAGCCAAGACTGGACTTCCAGAAGATGAATCCAGCGTACTGTATCATGACATCATTTATAGACCCGCCCATGGGTTCATCCAAATACAAATTCTCAATCAAGACCCAACCAGCTCAGAGCTATTAAATTGTGCCCTTTCCTGGGTATTGATGCATTCAGGTATAAATGACAGATTTTTAATTACAGTGAGGATGTCCATTTTAAAAATTAATCAAATCAGTCACTATTTACCCAATATCAGGCTATTACTGGTTATACTGGTGACTTTTATTATTGCTGGGACAAAAACAAAGTAGAAAAGGAAGCAGGGCTGGAGAGATGGCTCAGTGGTTAAAGGCACTTCCTTGCCAGATGCAGCTAGAGTTCATTTGCAGTGGCAGAAGACCTTAGAGTGCCCATTCCTTCTCTCTCTCTCCCTCCCTCCCCCTCTCTCTTTCTTTTCCTCTCTCTTTGCAAATAAATAAAAATATTTAGAAAATAAAAGAAGGAAAGATTTATTTCAGCCCACAATCTGAGGGAACACAGTTGGTCATGGCAGGGCAGGCATGGTGGCTGGAACATGGGATTCCTGCTCACACCGCAATTAGTCAGGAAGCAGAGAGAGACAGATGCTAGTTCTGGCTTCACTTCCTCCTTGTCCCTTTCTGTTCAGTCAGGGGTCCCAGCCCTGGGGATGAAGCTGCCCATATTCATGGTGATCTTCCCTACTCAGTTAATACTTTCTGGAAAAAAAAAACCCTTATAGACATGTTCAGAGGCACATTTTGATGGGGATTCTAAATTCTGTCAAGCCAACAGAGAAAATTAACCAACGCACATTGTTATTTCATTTATTTTCTGATTCACTATGTAGCATATCAAATTTAAAATGTCACAGGAGGAATGATTTACTATGGCTACACTCATCCCTGGTACTCTGAACCCAGAGGAGCCCCAAGAAATGTTTTCTGGCTGAATATTTCCTAATGAGCTAACAAAATTCAAGGCCATGAACTTTAGCTGCTCATGAGTAATAATGAGTCAATAAATTGGGTTACACACGGTCAAATGTAATTACTTATATTTGTTTTAATTTAGCATGAAAAATAAATGAAATCCTAACATTGCTTCAGTTCTAAGTACACTCTAATGAGTAAGACCTCAAAATGATGTGTGCACTCTACCATGAACCATTCACTGATCCAGTCAGGACTACTCAAGTCCTTTCTTGTATATTTGTGAGTGTGTGTGTGTGTGTGTGTGTGTGTGTGTGTGTGTGTGTGTGTGAATGGATGTGTATAGGTACATGCATGGCACGATGCACTTGTGGAAGTCATTGGACAACCTCGGGGTTGGGCCTCTCCTGTCTCCTTCTTTGAGATAGTATCATTCTTGTTTATTTATTTATTTGAGGCAGTGTCTCACCCTATCCCAGGATGATCTGAAACTCACTCTGTTGCCTAGGCTGGCCTCAAAATTGCAATGATTCTCTTACCTCAGCCTCCAGAGTGTGGGGATTAAAGGCATGCACCACCACACCCTGCTGAAATGGGGGGGAGGGTCATTGATTCCCGCAATTAAAGAGAAAGGCCTTAATTCCAAGACCAAAATGTTGGGTATTTCTGGTACTTCTCAGAAATATCAGGACTCATCCTATGGCAATGGTTAATGGGACCCAATAACTATCTTGTCTTGGAACTTTACCCTCGGTACAGTCCAGCTATGGTCCTGAATGTTCAACCTGTTCCTAGTGGTTAAGAAAGGGCTAGCCACAATGATAGTGCTACTATTTCAAAAGATTAAAGCAAAGCACACAGATTCAACAGTTTTCAGCCCATAAAAATCACGAGAAACAATCTTTTTTACTTTTATGTCTCACAGCCCTATTTTTGTCCACAAATCTGGAAACCAAGCATTTTTTCTTGCATGTGTGCAGTGTGTGTGTGTGTGTGTGTGTGTGTGTGTGTGTGTGTGTGTGAACATGCGTAGAGAAGCCAAAGGTACAGATCAGGTGTTTTCCTCCATCACTTGCCACCTGATTTTGTAGATAGGTCTCTCACTGAACCTACAACTCACTGACTGAGCTGGCCAGCAAGCTGCAGGAATCCTCCTGTCTCTGCCTCCGTGGCGATGAGATTATGGACACATCAGCATTTTACATGGATGCTAGCCATCCGAACTCGGGTCCTGGTGCTTGCTTGAATAGCAAGTACTTTACCAATTGAGCCATCTCTCCCCAAACTCCTAAAAACCGAATATATTAAACATGCTTATTTTGACATCAGCTGAACAGACTGGACTGTGAGGCTCTAAACAAGTCTTCCTACATTTCTAGTGCTCCTTTCTTCACCTCTAAGGCTGGAAGAGTGATAGGGCTGGGCAGCTTGTAGACATTCACAGAGAAGTTATGTTATCTTTTCATGACGTCAGAGAACTCTCCAGATACAGACCTGTCCAGGGCACTCCCAGGAGCACTTCTTAGGAAATGCTAAAACGAATGGTGCACCTTAGGTAGAGACGTGTTTCAAACCAGCCTCCTCTCAACCTGCCAGATCTCATCCCAAATCTTTATTTTCCTTGGCTTCTTCCCCCCACCCCCATACCTTGTCCTTTGCTTACTTGCCTTGTTCACTTGGCTACCTTCCCTTAAGAAATATGTCAGGTATTCCCCTCATTCATTCAGTCTGATACTGTGAGCTCCAACTAGGGACAAGATATTGAGCAAACCAAGATATTAAATAAGATCAGTTTCATAATTTGTATGAAACTACCCTGGCCGAAGAACACCAAGAGCTTTGTAAATACCTCCTGCTTTGTTTTTAGAATCATTCCTAAAATGATATAAAATTCAGTCCAGGGGCTGGAGAGATGGCCCAGCTTTTAAGGCACTTGCTTGCAAAACCTAAC
>PVHP010033787.1:0-19418 GCA_004024765.1 Zapus hudsonius
TTACAATATTTTAAAAGGAAGGTTTATAATGAATCAATGGGCTCAGAAGGTGGGGATGTCGGATTATGACAAGTAGCGGGAGCAGAAAAATGGAGGTGTGATGAAACCCAAGCGTGTTGCAGTGGAGTTGAGTAGGGTCACACTGGCCATCGGAGCATCCCTCGGTGTCTCACTGCACTGGTTAGTAACAGCCTGCTCCTTCGTAAGTTGCAGATATCAGATGAAAGTATTCCCAGAAACTGCCAGTCAATAATAATGAGCTTTGTTTGGAATTCTAAGGCGGGTTAGCTTGTGATCCAAGCATATCTGGACTGAAGGGTGGGCTAACGGGAGGGTCCACTGAAAAGGCTGAGCCTCTTGGAAATGCACTATATTCTAAAGAATGGACAGTTTGAACGATAGTGTCATGGCTCAATCAAGTGGGTGGGTTAGGGATGAAAGGCTGTGCCCTGAATTTAGCACCGTCATTGTGGCTGGGCTCCAAGACCTTCTCCTTGAGCTCTGCAATCAGGAGAGGGTTGCAATGAAGACCACTGTTTACTGAAGTCTCTGAGGCCATTAAAGACACATGGAAGAGTGATTATTATGAGCTCATAGATTTCTCTGTATTGCAGGGGTTCAAGGGAAGAAGTTCCCATAATTGTAGGTGGGGGTGGAGCCATGGAGTTTTTTATACTTGGTTTTGTTTTTATGACCTTAAAAAAAGTAAAAAAAAAAGTTAAAAATAGTTCTGTGGTATGGTCTTGCTTACTAAACACAGCTTATTTTTCTATTATGCAAATTTCTTGGGGTGACATGAATGACAACTTTGTAGGTAGATGTCCATCACTGATAAAGGGTCAGTCATCTCTTAAGAACCCCAGCTCCTTGGAGCAGGTATTGTGTGTGTGTGTGTGTGTGTGTGTGTGTGTGTGTGTGTGTGTGTGACATTAAAACTTCCACATTCAAATCATCCCAGAAATCTATGACAAGAAAACCCAGAGGAGCTTGGTTAGAATTCAGTGCCACTTCTCAGAAGACTTCTGAGATCTACAGAGAGTCTCTCAGAGGTTGGGGACGTGAGCAGATTTGACAGATAGTATGGAAAGAAAGGCTAATAAGTTCAAGGTTAGAGGTACTCTTTGTTTTTTAATAAGTAAACAAAAGTGGACCTGAATGCTTCTTTTTTTACCCAAAGCACCACATCGAGAAAGTGCTCTTGATCTGGAGAGATGGTTCAGTGGTTAATGTGCTTGCCTGGGCTTGCTAGGCATTGCCCAGGTTCAAATCCCAGCGCCCACCTAAAGCCAGATGCACATGTATCTGGAGTTTGTTTTCAGTGGCTAGAGGCCCTGGTGTGCCCTTTCTCTCTCTCTATCTGCTTCATTCTCTCTTTCCTTCTCCAGTAAATAAATAAAATATTTTTTTAAAAAAGTAAGTGCACTAAACACCTCTGGTCTCTGTCTCCCCCTCCACATACTCCCAGAAGCATGGGCCACCAGAGCGAATGGCAAGGTTCCTCCAGTCCTTCTAGATAAACTCCTCTTGTTTTACAGGAGGTGAAACTGAGGCCCAAAGGAGAACTTAGCTGATTCATGGACACCATCTAGTTCCCTCACTCCTTGTTCAGCTCAAACTGTCCAAGAAGTCTTCATGTGGCTAGAGATCTGACAGGGGAAGCAGCCCATCCTGGACTTTTCCAGGTCAGATTGTTAAGTGAACTCTGCAAGTTTTAAGACAGTTCCTTTGAGGGTCTGGGTCTGGTCCCTCACCTGGAGCTGGGCTGTCGCGGCCAGCATCTTTTGCCGTGTTTGCAGCACCGTGGACGAGGACATGGACATAGGTACGCTTTGCCTCAGCCACCTTATGTCTTCCCACATACAAGACAGCTGCAAGAGAAGTCAGGGGGTCATATCATCGTCCAAGCCGGCCGTGATTTAGGTTGTGGCATCAAAGCAGAGCGGGAGAAGGAAACCTGACCCCTGATGTTTGCTCTCCAGTCCATTTTCAGATCCACGCGAAACAACTTTTTGATCTCTGTCCAACTGGAAAAAGATCTGAATGCTAATGAAACAGTCAGATCCGCATTTTAGTCTTTGCCAAATGATCCCATAACTCAGAAGAGTGGAGACACAATCTGACAGGATGCGAGCTTCTTTGCTTTGAAAATGTAGTGTAGACGCTACTTTGGCATTTCTTTCTTTTATTCTTTTTCTTTCTTTCTTTCCTTTTATTTTAATGACATAGGGCATGCTAAAACTGAAAGAGACCTTTGAGATAATTTACTTCCACACCAAAACTTTGATCGCTCAAGACTATTGAACTAAGGGTTCTGGGATTTATGAGCACTAGCCGTGGTGCAAAGTGAGGAAAAAAAATGAAATCAGAACTCAGCATACCTTCGTGAACCATAGAAAATCTTGGGTAATGGAACTGGTGTGAGAGTCATCGATTTCAACGATTGGTATTTGATCTTCATTGGTGACTAACATATTATCTTTATAATAAAATATAACAGCTATGTAGAGTCCCCTAAAAAAGAGAAAGCAAAATTTAAAAAAAGTTACCTCCAATCACTACCCTTACAAAACTTGAGTCTAGGAAAAAATATCTTTTCAGACATGATGCAAGATGAATTTGAAATAGACCTAGGAACGTACTCCTGCTATGTGTTACAAGTTTACTGGCTAGAACTCAGAGAAATCACTATCTTGCCCAAATTCTCAGGAGAATTTATTCCTTTTATTAATAAAAATAAATGCATACCCAGTTTCCACTCATAACCCAAACAGCTCATTCCTGAGAAGTTAAGACTTCCTGAAGAAAACGAAATAGGACTCACCGTTTCAAGGTCTTTACAAACTTGTTAGAAGGATGGAAAAGGTGTTTTAGGCTCCTTGACACTGACTGTTTGCGGCCTGTGGTTTGCAATTTAGAATTTTCTGGAACATAGAAAAAATGTAATGTAAATTCTGTTTGACAGATCAATACCCTATTTCTTCTTCTGATCTTATTGCATTCCCTTGTTCCTTCATGGTCACTTAGAAGTGTCACATAGGGACTCTGCTCATTTATTCCTCCAAAAAAGTATGCATTTCTTAAAATCTATGTTTGTATATGTGTGCACATTCATGTGTGTATGGTTATGCATGTGTGTGCAGGTCGTAGGACAACCTAGGACATTGTCCTCAGGAATAGCATCCACCTCCTTTGAGACAGGGTCTTTCATTTGACAGGAGCTTGCTGTAGGCGTGACTGGCTGACCAAGGCCCAGGTGTCCTCTGTCTGCTTCGTCAGCACTCGTATGACAGGCATACACCTCTGTATTCACCATTTTTGTATTGGTAGTGAAGATTAGAACTCAGGTCTTCATGTTTGCAAGGCAAGTACTTTACTGACTGAGTTATCTCCCAGCCTAAACTCCTATATCTTGAATAAGGGGTTAAATGTGAAATGTCCCCCAGAAGCCTTGTTCGGAATGCTTGGCTCCTTTGCTGGTAGAGCTGCTTTAGGAGATTCTGGAGACTTTGGAGGAAGGGTCCCAGCTGCTTCCTTCTTTCTCTTAGTTTTCCAGTCACCAAGAAGTGAAGAGGAGCCTCCTCAACCCGCTCCCATCACTATGGTGTGAACTGATGTTCCACCATGTCCTCCCCCCCCCCCCCTGTGATGAGAGCTGTCCCACCATGTCCTCCCCATGATGAGAGCTGCTAAACCCAGTGAAACAATGAGCTAAAACAAATTCATCTTCCTCTAAGGTCCTTTTATCTAGTGTTATTTCACAATGATGTAACTGGCATGTAACTAACTGGTGAGTGGAGAACTCAATTAACACTTTAAAAATATCAGGGTATTTTTATATATGGGTAATGTTTATAATTGCAAGTGAAACCACTCAGATGCTTTTCTTACACCCTCAGAATAAGTGCTTATTTTCAAGTAAGAGGAAAAGAAAGAGAATCAACTATTTTTTCCTACCGCACCTTACCAGTTGACTTTGCATAGTCATAAACTTCTCATGCTTGTAAAAGCTCCTCTTGTTAGTCTACACATCCAGTTCCATCTTTTCCCTATTACTGAACTAACATAAGCACATGACCCAAGGTCTAAAGAGTAGGAACAAGAGAACAAACCACACCAAAATAATCTTGTCCCTTCCATAAAATTGCGGTTAACATTGGAAGGCAGGCTTTTTTGTTGTTGTTCTTTCTAAAGTGTATGTTGACTTAAAATTTTTTTTTTCTGTTGTGGTAGTTTGAATGTGAGATGTCCCCCCATAGCTTCCTGTGCTTGTGATGAAGCCTCCGACTTGATCCCCAGCTGGTGAAGCCTTTGGGAGGTGGAGCCTTGCTGGAGGAGGTGTTTCACTGGGAGTGGGCTTTGGGATTTTATAATCCAGTCCTCCTTGCCAGTTTTAGCTCAGCCTGCCCTCTGCACTACCTCCCCGCTGATATGTGAGGATGTGAGCAAGCTTCCTGTTCATGCCATGCTTTCACTCACTGTCACAGTGAGACTTCCCATAAGCCAAAACACACCCTTTCTTTCCATCAGCTGCTCTGGTTGAGTGTTCTGTCCAGCAATGAGAAGGTAACTGCCACAGACAGGTACACCAATCCTCCTTGCTACTTAGAAGAAGCAGACTGAGAAATGCACTTGGGGGTGGAAGGGCTGGGGAGATGGTTCAGAGGGTAACAGTGCTTGCAGGCTAAGCATGAGGACCTGAGTTTGATCCTCAGCACTCATGTAAAAAGCCTTGCATGGTCACACATGCCTGTAAGGCCAGCATCGAGGGGAATAAGGACAGGAGGATTGCAGGGATTCACAGGTCAGCCAATCTTACCAAAACTGTAAACTCCAGGTTCAGTGAGAGAGATTCTGTCTCCATGAAGAAAACAAGACAGAAGGGAGGAGAAGAGGACACTCAGCATCCTCCCTGGCCTCTGGATGCATCTACATGGCTGCACACATACACACACACACACACACACACATGCGCGCGCACACACACACATGCACACACACATGCACGCACATGCACCATGGTTACTGGAACTGCATCTAAGATCAGAAGGAGGTAGAGTGGTTTTCATAGTGTAGTGATTATTATGTGCACCTCACATAAAATCAGAAGGGGTTTCTGAAATCTATTTAAAAATCAGACTTCTAGATCTCCTCCCCTACTGCATAGCTAGACAAATACCGTTTCTCTACATTAGATGAAAGTTCATGGCTTATTCTCTCAAAAGAAAAATAAACCACCCTTAACAAACAACAAAATAAACTAATGACTCAAATTCCTAAACCAAAACAACTCTCCCAACCAACCATGAAACGGGCTTCTGAGGCCTCAGGGACAGTACAAAACGAAGTGGTGATGGTGACATTATGAACAAAACCAGTGGATTAAATGGAAGTTTCCATATATAATAAATACTTCCCCATTATGTTTTCAGAACACATATAGCAGAACTTATACTGGTTTTTGGGAATGATACTGGGAGAAATTTCTGAAGAATTTCTCCACCTTGAGAAGATGACATTGGTTTCCCAATGCAGAAATGGCACCCATTTACCCAACTGTGAAGCTTATGAATGACAAGCCTTATCCATGTGCTCACAGAGCTCTTGATGGCTATTCTTTCAAACTATTATTTATTTATTTATTTATTTATTTATTTATTTATTTATTTACGAGAGAGAGAGAGAGAGAGAGAGAGAGAGAGAGAGAGAGAGAGAGAGAGAGAGAGAGAGAGAGAAGGAGAGAATGGGTACATTGCAAACAAACTCCAGACACACTCCACTTTGTGCATCTGATTTGACATGGGCATTGGGGAACTGAACCTGGGCCAGCAGGCTCACAACAAGGGCCCTACCTACTGAAAATCTCTCCAGCCCTGCCATTGGCTATTTCTCTACTTAAAAAGAAATATTTATTTATGTGTGTATTCATGTATGTGTGTTTATGTGTGTTCATGTGGGCACGTCAGGGCACACATTGAGAGGTTAAAGGACAACTTTCAGCTTGGTCCTCACCTCCCACCTTGCTTTTGAAGCAGAATGTCTGGCTGTTGCTCACGACTCCATTTGCATGCATCTGGGAGATTCTCCTGTCTCTATCTCACTGGGATTACAGAAACCCACAGCAGCTTCCTGCTTTTATGTAGGGTCTGAGGATGCAAACTCAGGTACTCACCGTGCATGGCAAGTGATTTATTCACTCCCCATCTCTCCAGCCCCTGATTTCTAAGTCTGAGCAAATCTCTAAGAATCACCAGGCAGGCCACGATCATATCTACCATGATACAGTCAAATAAACGAGTAATTGAAAGAGAAGAGAAGCTATGTTGAGGAAAGAAAATACAAAATGAAATATGCAAAACCCATTATGAATACTTTGAATGATATTGTATCTTTGTGAGAAGGGCAAGGATTATAAGAAGAAGAGATTGTAGAACAAAAGACAGACCAAGAAATTTAAAAAAATTCAAAAACTTATAATTTCAGTAAAAGGCTTAGAAAATAAAGCTTACTCCAGTTCTGAAACAAGAGACCAAAGGATGTGAGGATAGAAAGAGGAAAATAGCAAAGAAAATTAAAGTGCTAGGGCCACACGTGGTGACACACAGCTGTACCCCAAAAATCAGGAGGCAGAGAAACGAGGCTCTCTGAAAACCTGATGTCAATTTGGTCTACAATAGTGAGTTTCAGGCCAGCTGGGACAGTTTAGTGAGACCCTGTGTCTGGAGAGATGGATCAGTGAACAAAGTGTTTGCTGTTCAAGCTTAAGTATCCAAGTTCAGGTTCCCAGATAAAAGTTGGAAGCTGTGGAGGCCTTCTGTAATACCAGCTTGTTCACAGTAAGCTGGAAGGCAGAGACACGAAGCTTTCCTAACATTTGTAAATCAGCTAACCTGGTAAGTACAGAAGGAAGCTGCAAAAACAAAGTGAGAATGAGAAAGACCCCAGCTCAAAGGAGGTGGAAGGCAAGATCTGACCTGAAAGTTGTTCTTTGAACTCTTCATGTGCACACTCTGGGGATGTGTGAACGTGTGTGTGTGTGTGTGTGTGTGTGTGTGTGTGTGTGTGTGTGTACCCTTCCACCAAACAAAAACAAAACCAACAAAAAACAAAAAGAAAAGAAGAGGACTAGTGGATATCCATCTGTCATGGTTTGATCCAGGTGTCCCCCACAAACAAATGATTGTGTTCTGAATGATTGATCCCCATCTAATGGCAGTTTGGGAATTAAAACCTTGCTGGAGCTGTGTTGTTGGGGGTGGGCTTATGGCTGTTATAAGCCAGCTTCCCCTTGCCAGTGTTTGGCACACCTTCCTGCCATTATTTGCAGTACTGTGGCAGAGGTGATGTCTATCCCTCTGCTCATGCCATCGTTTTCCCTGTCAGGATGGAGTCTCCCCTTGAGTCCGTAAGCCAAATAAATCCATTCCTCCACAAGCCACTTTTGTTTGGGTTATTTCTGCACAGCAACTAGAATGATGACTACAACAGTTTCGGTACCAGGGTGTGGGGTCTGTTGCTGTTAGAAGCCTGATCTTGTGGCTTGGCCTTTTGGAAGTGATCTGTAGGAGGAATATGGATGGACTGAAAACCTCGTCCTAAGAGACATCTTGCAGTGCTGTAAGTACAACTTGATGACCCATCCTGGTTAGAGTTGGAAAGACCTGAATGCAGTAAGAACTATGGACTGTGAGGTTTGGCTTACAAGGGTGAGAAAGAACTTCGTTGGGACTGTGCCAGAAGCAGTTTGTGTGAGAGGCTTGCTGCATTCTTCCTGCCTGTGTCCTGGGAACCTGTGTAGGGTTGCTTTGTGTGGAAATGGACTGGTGTGAGAAGATGGAGATAGAACAGAAGGAAAAGAGATCTTTGTGCTGAAACTACTGCTCATTCACCTGTAATTGTTTGAGAAATGACAACGATTGAGATTGGGCCAGACGATCTACATTGGAACAACAGTGAGAGTAAAGACTCTTTGAAGTAAGGGGCCTGAATGCTTTCTTCCCCCCAGATTAACAAGTTGGTGCTATGGAATATAACAAATGCAGGAAGAGAGGGTCATTGGATTTGCAACACAGTTTTGTTTTTGAAAAACGGCCATTGGCAATGTGAAGCAGGTGTGCTGGATTGCGTGCATGGAGGCCCAATGGAGCCATGAAGATGAACTGTGGTTTGCAGTGGAGACCCAATGAAATACCAGGACTATGTTTAGCTGCCAAGGTAAGCTGCCAGCACAGGATAAAGTTTTCCAGGACTGTGAGTAGCTGAGCTGGAGGGACGGAATTGGATCTCCAAGAGACTTATTATTGGTTAGAATTATAGTTCTTGGAGTTAAGAGTTTGATGTTTCCCTGCTTGTTTTAAATCTTATATTGGTTCAGTCTGTTTTTGCCATGCCTCGTGTTATCTTTTGCAGTGTGAATGTTCTGTGCCATTATGGGTTTGCTTTTTGGTACTATGGTTCAGTTGAAAGAAAAACTGTGGGGACTTATGGAGTTGAGCTGAACACATGTAAGATTATTAGTTTGTGGGGGCCAGGGGCAGACTGTCATGGTTTGATCCAGGTGTCCCCCACAAACAAGTGCATGTGTTCTGAATGATTGATTCCCAGCTGATGACAGTTTGGGAATTAAAACCTCACTGGAGCTGTGTTGTTGGGGGAGGGATTATGGGGGTTATAAGCCAGCTTCCCCTTGCCAGTGTTTGGCACACCATCCTGCCATTGTTTGCAGTGCTGTGGTGGAGGTGATGTCTACCCCTTTGCTCATGCTATTGTTTTCCCTGCCATTATGGAGTCTCCCCTTGAGTGTGTAAGCCAAATTAACCCATTCTTCCACAAGCTGCTTTTGCTTGGGTTCTTTCTGTGAAGCAACTAGAAAGCCAACTACAATACCACCTCTGAATAATAAGGGTTCTAGAAGGAAGGAGAGAAGAAAAGGAGGAGGAAGAAATAAATAACTTAAGAAAAATGTCTCACAATTGAAGAATACAAGCTTTCATAGAACCATCACAGTGAAATTTAAGACCACTGAAATCAAAAGAAAACTGAAAACTTGAGAAGGAAAGAGGAGGAGTAGGGAAAGGAGATAGATAGATAGATGCAGATAGATTTTTTTTTGACATAAGATTGTCATCAGACCACCAGACTTCCCAGTCCTGAAAGCTAGAAGACATAGAACAATACCTTTAAAATTGGAAGGAAAATGATTTCAACTGAGCCCTTCATACCTGTCTACACCCTGAATGTATGTTAAAGGCATCCCAGCAATCTGGAGGTAGAGGTAGGAGGATTGTTATGAGTTCGAGGCCAGCCTGAGACTACAGAGTGAATTCCAAGTCTGTCTAGGCTAGAGTGAGACCCTACCTCAAGAAACAAATAAAAAAATTACATTACCACTACAATGCACACATTAAACATTGATCATACTAAAATTCAATATAAATAACAAGATGATGAGAAGATAGGAATTATGTGTGCAGTAAAAATGATAAATTATTTTATTTTTGGAAGAAAATGCCTAAAACTAGAAAATTAGATCAAGATTTGGAATGTAATAAATATGATGTTGGTTAGAGATAATTAAAAAATAGTAAAAGAATTAGAAAAAGCAACTAAGAGGTTGCCTTTGTGGAGCAAAATTGGAGGCTTGGAGAAATTGTTTTCTTTCTAATCGGTAATGAAAGTAAGTCATTCAATTCTTAAACAGTGGATGGAGGAGGTCTACATAATTGTAACCCACACCTTACAGATGAATGGAACAAAGCACAGGTATCTCAAGGTGACACAGCTTATATTTGAAACTCAGGCTAGCCTCAGAGACATAGACATATATAACAGATTTAAAAAAAGATAAAAAACAAGACTAAAACATCAGAAGCGAAAAAAAAAAATGCTACCACAGTTAGCAAAGGGGCCAGTCATCAAGGATTGGACACTCCATGTCTCCTCTATCAGAACCTTTGGGATTGGGTGAGGTCATGTGATCAGTTCTGGCCAGTGAGAGGTTGCCCATATGACATTTTCAAATTTCTATCCATCTCCCAAGGATTACTGGTAAATGTTTGAAAAAGGATAATAATGCAGAGACCCCCAGCCAACCACAAGTAGACACAAGGCACAAGGGAAAAATAAACTTTGGGGTGAGGTGGGGTGATTTGGGGTTTGGAGCATAATAGTCCCTATTTTGGTTGGTAGAGCCTCTACAGTCACTTTTCTCCTGAGATTCACTCTGGCTCCAATACCGAACCTCTCTCCTTGGTTTGGAGCTCTTGAGTACCAGTTTTCTGTACCCTCCAGTCTAGCTTAGAGAAGCATGGAACTCTCCAAGCTCTTGACACAGAAGGCTGGGCTTCAGTTAATGCTGATTTGGGAGATGAATAGTTGGATGATGACTGAAAGCCACTTTTACAAGACAAGGTATCACAAAAACAACTGGCTTCTTTATAACATGTGAGTTAAAGGCATGAGCGCTGTGAATAACATTTGATTAACATCTCTCTGGATGCATCCTGGTACTGAGTATGCTGATTGGCTGTGGTCAGAAATTAACGTGGCTTTTGGTGCTACCTATATAGGGTCTTAGAAGAGGCAGAGATGTTTTGTTATTGCTTCTGTATTTGGCAGATGCTGTGTATTTAGTAATCCAGTAACCTGGATCATCACGGTGGTTACTGGTGATGGTTTTATTCTGGGATATATCAGAAAGGCACCATGGATGGAAAATGGCTTTATGCTTTGTGAGACGAATGGAGTTTGTGAGGGGCTTGCACTGTGCTGAGATAACTTAATTTAAACCTCATAACAACCTTGCCAGTTAGATTTTATTATCCTGATTTCTCTCATGGAGAAGCTGTGTACTCGGAAGTTAAATGCTTCTACCAAAGGCACGCAGTTAGTAAATGATAGAAACAGGACTTAAGATCATTTTTTTCTAATTAAGTTTATAAAGTTTAATTGTCATGCTTACAAAGGTTTGTGTCCCCAATAAACCACCGTATCTCAATCTAGTTGAGTATTTCAGATATCAAATTTATTGTTCTATGTAAGCAATATTTATATTATCCCGATTTGCCTTTTAAACTTAGAGTTATGCTGACTAATCTTAGAATCATCTCTCTCTCTTTTTCATCTGAGGTAATTTATTTTATTTTGGCATATTGTAGGTTAGCATTCCCCAAAGTTTATGCTGAGGAATACTAATTCAATGGAAAATGTTTTACATGGCTGCAGAAGCTTGGAAATGTCTGTTCAAATTTGCTGTGTCTCTCTACTAGTGTCTTTCATATTCTAATGCCAATTTTATATTTAAAGAGAGGGACAAAAAAGGTAGTATTTCTCAAGCTTTCCCAACAAGCGCACCTTGATCAGAAAGCTGGGTATCTTACCGGACTGCTATTATTTGGCATACATTTTCTGTATTGTTAAAGTGCCCAGGGCACATTTCAATATGTATTTTAAAAATCCTCCTTTTGGGGAAGGCCTTCCTTATGCCTTAGTAAAATCATTCCTAATACTTTGTGTATTTTATATTCCTCTGTGTATGTGTGTGTGTGTGTGTGTGTGTGCACGTGTGCAGAAATGGAACCATAGAAATCACTGGGCCGGCCAGGAAATAATTCCCTGGTCATTACCTACTAATCTAATAGTAATAGAAACAGCATCTGAATTCTCAGTAACGTACAAAACAAAACACAACAAATAACAGTCCTTCTCCTCATGGGTACTTTTAGCCTCTCTCCTCAGAGAAGGACCAAACACAAAGTGATTGTGAGCTGCTGAGAATCATCTGCCCAATGGTTTCATCACCTTTGCTTCTGGGCAGGAGCCAGTGGGGTTTTACCCCACTTGGCTAAATGAGCCATCGACTTGGGTCAGCGTGGATTGTTTTGCAGGACCCATTTCTGTTTTGTAACGTCTTTCTAGCAATTCGTGGATGTGAATCCCACTTGGCTTTCCGTCTGAGGCCACTTTCGTACACATTTACATCTCCTAATGAACCACTCATTAGAAAAACATCATTTTTTTTTGCAAACATTTGTCCTCATCTCTAGCTAGAGCCAACATTTCTGAAGGGACCTGGTGTCACAGCTATATATAGAGTAATTGGGAAAGCTGTTTTCTAACGTTAAGTAGGATTTACCCCTCGTTTGAACACAGCTAACATATCATCTTGTCTAAAACTGTGGATTCCTTACCCAGCTGGCTCAGCAGTGCCATGAATCCAGAGAGCACAAAGTGGCTGGAGATCTGATCAGAGCATGGAAAATGAAAACTTTATGGAGGCTTTAATTCTCCAAATAAAACTAAGTGCCTCTTCCACGAATCATTACCCAGATCAGAAACCTGACTCTGCCCCATCTGAGGAGCTCCAGCAACACAGGAGCTTTTAAAAGCCTCTCAGAGAATCTCTGGATGAAGTGGGACTCAAATCTAGAGGAGGTGGGCAGAGCGATGGAGGAGAAGGGGTTAAAGTTCAATGCTCAGTCTGAATGTCAGGAGACAGAAACGATATACGGCAGGAAGACTGGAGTTGGGACCAAGAAATCCCAGGCTGGAGTCTGGAGTCTATCTTTTCTTGGCATCGTGACCTTGGGCAAGTCACTTAGCTTCCCTTGTGCCTGCCCAAGAGAGGATGAAATCTCCACAGAGGATGGGAAATTGCCTTGTAAACTCTATTGTCATTTGAATTAAAGGCTCATTGGCCTTCCTGTGATTTGAGGTTCCTAGAATTTTTCTTGCAAGTGAAGGAGATTGTCTCTAAAGACTCAATACCCCTGAAGGGACCATGCGAAGAGACAGCAGCTAATGGCAGAAGCTATGTCTCTTGTGCTTGCTTTGAAACTGTTCATGTGGAGAGGGAGGGAGAGAGGAGAGGAAAGGAAGGGAAAGAAAGGAGAGAGAAGGCTCTGCTGAAGGGTTAAAGCAAGATAGTGCTGCAAAGTGATTCCAGATGTACAAATATTAATATCTCTCTCTCCCTGATGAATGAGAAGGTATGACCCAGCTAGGAAACTGCTAAAATTACCGGCGCCACTGAGACCTCAGTCGATGGCCCAGTGCAGATTTTATCCTTACCCCGGCAGCTGTAATGCTGATGAAGGGCTCGGACCTGTTGCAGCAGGCTCTCCAGCACTTCGCTCTGTCCCTTGTGTCTGGGTTCTCTGTCGTCATAGTCTTTCCAGTCTATTGAACAAAAGAAATAAACAGAGGGAAATTTTAAAGCGGGAGAGGCCTCTGCCCTTGCCCTGCCTTGGGAACTGGGGTTTTGCATGGTGGATGAGCCCCCAGTACACAGAAGAACCTACGGTCAATGCCAAGATGCCACTGTTGAAAGCCCTGTGCAAAACAGTAATTGTGGCTAGTTTTGTGCGTTGGGCATTTTTGGGCAAGAGAAAATAGTATTTGAAAGCCAAAAGAAACTAGGAGATTTGGGAGTCCAAGCTCTCTTCTCCCGGACCCTTCCCTCCTTTCTTTCAGCCTTCCAGGTCTTAATCGGTCCCCTGTCACCTCTCCACTCAGCACCCTGAGTTTCAACTCGATTTGCACAAGTAGTAGAGACAGGGCGGGAATGTGCAGACTAGATGAAATCCACAGCCCCAATGCTTTTATTGTAGGTTTCACACTTTTGGCCAAATTGACATTTCTTTCCAAGGAAAGCGCCCATGTCAGATGCCAAGAAGTGGAAATCTACATTTGCTCTAATGAATGTCTGCTTTGGTTAGCTGGCACAGTCACCCCTGCACATAGTCTGAGCCACCAACCACCCTGTCTGCTGTCTCTAAATATACAGTATTAGCTTACAGGGCAAATTTAGATTGCAATCCCGCTGAGATATTTCTTCCCCCTTCTACTCTCATTCCATTTGGCTATAATGATATCAAGAATAATAACTCATATGGGACTAATGTCAAGATTATAATTCTGCTGTCTCCAGCTCTAGATCATTTTCCCCCAACAGGTCACCATTTCATTGTCCCTCCCACTCCTATCTCCCCTCCCCACGGTCCTTTCCAAAACAACAACTTCAAGTACATTCTCCAAAAAAATGCTACCTCAGAAAGCCAGATCAAGAGTATAGTATCAGGGGCCTAAATGCTAAACAAGTTTCAAGTTCCCTTCCTTTACTTTAAAGTCTGGGGTCATCTTCATTCTGACATTTAAGCATTTTGTGGGACATAGGTCAAAGCATCCCACAGTGGTCCACTGAGGCCCAGGAGGAGAGCAGCACCTCTAGTTAGGAGAGATGTCAGCTCTGGGGTCAAGTACACCAGGGTAAGGTACAAGTTAGGCAAAATGAGCAAGGTGATGTTAGTCGTGTGGTCAGCTAAACCCAAGTATGAACACGTGGGTGCTTCCGATTCCCAGCTCACTGTTTGAAGGCAAGTCACTTACATTAACAGGACCTCTACCCCCTAGTGTGAAAAGGAGGATCCAGTCTACATTGTGAGAGTTTCACGAGGATGGAACAAGAACTATATTAGGTATCTGGGACAATGCCTATTATATGATAAAATAAATAAAGATTTGAAGGAGATTCAATATGTATATAATTTCTTACCCTAGCAGAGTATTTAAGAAGTATTTAAGTATTTAAGAAGGGAGCTTCAGAGATTCTTCTAATCCTTTTTCCCAATCTCTAGTTCTTCCGTGTACCTTTCGGAAGACTGAATGCCCAGAGATCCCCCAGTCCAGCCCTATCTGCCTTAGCTTGGTGTTGGTCCAGCCAGGATTGTTGTAGCCTGCTGACCTCCTGTCTAACATTCATGCCCATTTCGCTACACCACACACTTTCTTCTTCTTCTTCTGGGCAGGAGAGTTAGAACTTGGTTGGAGTTTGTTGGTTGGGGCTTAGTTGTGGTCAGCTCTGGAGACAGAAAATTGGCAAAGGTGCCTTCAGTAGACTCTGTTCCTTGTGGGCAAGAACTATGACTGAATTTCTCTTTTGCCTCATTTTTCTTCTCTGTAAAGTCAGTTTTTAAAAAAATCTCTTTTTGGAAGTTGAGATTTTAAGAACAGGATCTAAGTAAAGTACCATCCTGGGGACAGAGGAGGCACTCTATGCTGTGGGGGAACCTTTGGGAGTAGAAGCAGATGGCATTCAGGTAGGTTGGGGTAGGGAAGGATCTCATACTGAGAAAACTGAAAAGTTGGAGAAAATAATTCCCAGGGGCCTTTCGACTCTTTATAGCACCCCCACATCTGGACAAGGTGACAATAAACATGGACTCTCATGGATGCTGTACGCATCCGAAGTGGCATGACCAAATGAGCATGATACTGTGCTAGAGGAAGGCTCCCGGGGGGCTGAGTTACTATGTGGCCCTGAACATGCTAATGAGGGTTAATGCTGCCATCCACACAAGGGGAGACGAAATGGGTCTGGCATTTTCAGCTCAGTCTTATTACATCAGGGGTGAGCTTGGTCTGATGACTTTATGATACATTAGAAAATTACTAATGTTAAATTGCAGGCCCGACTTCAACCTGAACATGATGCCAAGGGTATTTTTTTTTTTGGAAAGAATGAATTTTTTTTTCTCCCACATGTTTGGAAGACTCTGATGACTACATAAAATAGGAGACTTCAGGGATGAGGGAAAAATTGAAAATATATTAAGAATCAGGAACCTGACTGAAACAAAGTGAGCATGGTAATATTGTGCCATATAATACAGCTCACTGTTCTGGTAATGAGACTTCGATTACGACACAATGCGGCACTTACATTCACCGGCCATATCGGGATTTTCCTGACTGTAAGTCAGACAAGACTGTCTGGGTGCTTTTCTCTTATTATGGACCATACCATATAACATAAGTCTATAAAAACACATTAAGGCCTTTTGTAAAACATTAAAAAAAAGTTTTATAGCTTACTGGAACATATTACCAAAATTTCCAATTACCCTGTCATGTTAGAATACATTGTCCTCTTGTAAATATCTGAATACTGATACGTGTTACATCACAATGTCATACTCTGTTTATAAATAGATCGGGAGTGTTTTTATATTGTACTTTTCAAGTGATATGGCATGTCCACAGCAACTATAACCATATGTTAGGATTTCGGTTCTTTGTCAGTTACCCTTGCTAATCAAACACACTCCTTTAGAAAGCAATGCTACCTAACCACTATGTTAACTATCAATAAATAAATGACTCCTCCAAACCCTGAACTATTCATGTCATTTTAGAGAGAGGTCTCAAAATGAGCTGTGAGAGAAGGTTTCTGAATAGAATTTTCATTTTGTAGAACCCAAACATCTGACCTTTATAAATAAATAAACAAATAAATATATGTGTCTATATGCAAATGAAAATTTGCCCGAGGTGGGCCCTAGAAATAGGTTTCCTCATAGTTTGATTCCAGGTCATCAGAGACTGGTATTTTCTAAGTGTTTTTTTTTTCTGGCTTTCTTTCCCTCCATCTCCTTAATAATTCATACCCAATTCCCATCAGTGGGATTGGTCCCCCAAGTGTCTTAATCTTGTAATTGCCAGTGTGTGTTTCTGATAAATCTTCAGTAATAAAAATGTCCAAATAAAACTGGAATGATTAAATCACCCAATAGAGTGTGAATCAAGGGCCTTGAGGAAGCCTGGCATTGGTGGTCTTTGTGACCCACTACAACCATCTGATTTGATTGGAGGTAATAGGTATGGCCGGCTGGCTCTGAGTCTGCTTGTCTGCATGATAGCAGGTCTCTAGTTACCACAGGAGACATGGTAGAGTCTTGATCAATTTAGGTTTGAATTCTGGCTCAGACATGTACCAGTGATGTGATCTTGGAGAAAGGCAACCTTTCTGAATCCCAACTCTGTGAATGCATCTCTGTTAACAGCTCCTTCTGACAGATATGACGGAGAGTTTGTAAAAGGGAATGGAATGAATTTGGTGGGGGATGATGGGAGGGTGGGGGAAATGGAGGTGGGGAGAATGGGAGGGTGGGTAGACTCATATAGTAAACTAAACTAATAATGAATTGTCACCATAAAACCCTACCTTTTATATAGTAAGCTAATGAGGAAGCTGAGGGCACCACCTGGTACGAGAGGCCATGAACAGAATGGGAGGAAGCCTAACCTCAAGAATAATTTTGGCTTCCGGTTCATGATGGCGGACTAGAAGCCACGCGGTGTCCCCGGGGGAACAGAGGTTAGGGTTTTTAGCAGTGATCCAGGCCATGGACGCAAGCAATAGCCAAGATCTCAACTTCAGACAATTTCCAGCAACAGATTTTACTGATTGGAACCCGCATCGGACATAAGGGGCTGGAGGCAGTGAGTACAACAGCCCAGCCAGCAGGACCTGCTCCAGCGGTCTGAGCCCGCTGCCTTGCCACCAGTCTGGGGCCTGAGCCGGTCGCCTTCCTGCCCGTCCGGCCCGAGCTGGCCACCTTCCTGCCCCCCTGGGGCCTGAGCCAGCCACCTTCCGTACCCCCAGGGGCTTGAGCTGGCCATCATCCCGCTCCCCCCTCCCTGGGACCCGGCTGCCATTTCCGCCTGGGATGGGCTGCTCTCCCGGGTCCGAATGCTTTCACGCCCAGGGACCTGGCTGCTCTCCTGCCCCAGACCCAGCTGCTTTCCGACCCTGCGTCCCAGCTGCTATCCCACCTCAGACCCAGCTGCTTTCCCGCCCCAGGAACTGGTTGCTTTCCTGCTCCGGGACCCGGCTGCCTTTTCCGTCTGGGACCCGGATGCTTTCCCACCGCTGCTCCTTTCCAGTGCTCAGATATCTCAAAGGCATCCCACCAACTACCTCAAATGGAATCAAAATGGGCAGAGCTCAAAGCAAGAATATTACATCAGCTGAGGAAACCACGCCAAATGACATCAACAACACAACTAAAGGGAGTGAGCAGAGGCAGGCCCAGGCAGACACGACACTAAACCCTGACCATACTGGCACAGATCCTAAGGAGAACTTAATGTTAGTCATGCAAGAAAAGATGGACCAACATATTGAAAGGGTACAAAGTCAGCTTATTAGCTTTGCCACCAGGCTAAATATAATGGAGGAGAACCAAATGGATGTCAGAAAAGACATATCAGAACTAAAGGCAAGCCAGCAAATTGAAGGTATCAAAAACAAACTTTCCAAATTAACCGAAGACATCTGCAGATATAAGAATGACTGTCAGGAAGAAGTAATGAAATCAAACATGGAAATGAAATCATATCTCAACAGGATGATAGAAGCAACCCAAAAAGAAGTTGCAGAAAACAAAAACCATATTGAAATAATAAGAACATCCCTTGAATCTCTTACCAACAGGATTAATCACTGGGAAAACAGAACCTCAGACATGGAAGACAGAACAGAGGAGAATTTGAGAGAAATCAGAACCTTGACAAAATTCAAAAGAACAAGTGAACAAGACTCAAGGGAAATGTGAGATACCATAAAAAGACCCAATCTCAGGATCATGGGGATCCCAGAAGGAGAAGAAAACCAAACGAGGGACATAGAAAATATTTTCAATAGAATCATTCAAGAAAACTTCCCATATTTGGCGAGAGATAGTCCTGTACAGCTAGGAGAGATACAGAGGACCCCAAACAAATTGGACCAAAGGAGGAACACCCCCAAGACATATCTTAGTTATAATGCCAAACACTGAGGATAAAGAGAGAGTCCTTAGAGCAACAAGAGAAAGGAAACTCACATATAAAGGAAAACCCATCAGGATCACATCAGACTTCTCCATAGAAACTTTAAAAGCCAGGGGAGCTTGGAACAAAGCGATTCTAGGCCTAAAGAAGAACGGATTCCAACCTAGACTACTCTACCCAGCAAAGTTATCCATCATAATTGATGGAAGAATTAAAGTATTCCACGAGACTAATCAGCTTTACAATTACTTGAACACAAAGACAAACCTTCAAAAGATACTTCATGAGATATCCCATGCAGATGAAACAAACAACTGACCCCAGGAAAGGAACAGAGAACAAGCAAGGTAACACAAAAGAGATAGCAGTCACAGCTCCGATACCAACCTCCATATTCTCTACAACATGGCAAACCTCACAGTTATAACTTTGAATGTAAATGGACTCAACTCTCCTATAAAAAGACACAGGATAGCAGGTTGGATCAGGAAAACGGACCCTTCCGTCTGTTGCCTTCAAGAAACACACCTTATCGTTAAAGACAGTAACCTACTGAGAGTAAAAGGGTGGAAAACAATTTTCCAGGCATGTGGGAAGAATAAAAAAAAAACAGGTGTGGCTACTCTAATATCTGAAAAAATAGACTTTAAATCGACAGCAATAAAAAAGGATGATGATAGCCACTTCCTACTCGTCAAGGGAACAATACAACAAGAAGACATCACTATACTAAATATGTATGCACCAAATGCAAGGGCCCCTCAGTTCATTAGGCATAAATTACTCAAAAGCAAAGCAGATATAGATGCCAA
>PVHP010033788.1:0-19429 GCA_004024765.1 Zapus hudsonius
GGGTTCTGGGATCAACTTTATCCACCCACGTGTGGTACCTTTATTCCTACTTTTTTTTTGTTTTAAGTTGTATTTTTAATTAGCTTACAAAGTAGTATATTTGTATATGCTTTTTTCCGTATTTCCTTTTTAAAAACCAATCAGTGGTCTTTTGTTACTGACATTTCTCTTACTCATCCCTTGACTCTGATAGTTTACCATTTTATTATGTGTACAGAAACTCATCTTTCCTTCCTGCCCACATTTCTTGACAAATGAAGACATTTCATAAGTGCTCCTCCATCGTATCTCTTTAACTTCGGACTCTTCTCACTTGTGGCCCCATGACAGTTAGTTGGGAAGGACAGTGGTTTGTAACAATGTTTTATGTTTCATCTGATTCTTTTAAGTGTGTTAACCTAGAGAAACATCTTACATTCTTGTTTGATCTTTTCATTCTGACATTAAGAGCTGCTTATTCTTGTCTATAAACATTTTTAAAAAATATTTATTCATTTTCAATCAGAGAGAGAGAGAGAGAGAGAGAGAGAGAGAGAGAGAGAGAGAGCGAGCGCGCGCACCAGGGCCATCACCTTGTGGGTCTGGCTTATGTGGGTCCTGGGGAATTGAACCTGGGGCCTTAGGCACTGGAGGCAAGTGCCTTACCCGCTGAGCCATCTCTCCAGCCCTTTTCTATAAACATTTTTAAAGTTCATTTATTTGTGAGAGTGAAAGCATGGGCATGCCAGGACCTCTTGCTATTGCAGACAAACTCCAGACACATGTGCCACTTTGTGTGTCTGGTTTTAAGTGGGTACTGGGAAATCAAACCTGGACTGTCAGGCTTTACAAGCTAGTGCCTAAGCTATCTCTCCAGCCCTAAAAATATTTTTATCATTATATTAGTTGTGTAAACTAATGAATCTCATTGTGACATTGTCATGCATGTACTTTGATGTTATTTCCCCCTTACTAGTACCCTTTCCTCTTATCGTGGTCCCTAAGTGTAGGCATTTGTCTGCTTTCATCATGTCTTTTTGTTCTTCTTGTTTTTAATTGAAATTTTTCACACTAGACAAAACATTTTGTCTATATCCATCTGCTTTTCTGCAATGATATCATTTTAAAATTCTCTATTAGCTCATTTATTTTTCAATATTCATTTATTTTTGAGGCAGGGTCTCACTGTAGCCCAGGCTGACCTGGCACTCATTCTGTAGCCTCAGGCTTTCCTCAAACTCTCAGTGATCCTCCAATGTGCTGGGACTAACTGTACACCACCATGCCTGGAAGGTTTTTTTTTTTGTGTGTGTGTTTGTTTATTTTGTGTTTGGTTTATTTGAGGAAGGGTCTCAACTCTAGGCTGACCTGGAATTTGCTATGTAGTGTCAGGCTGGCCTCGAACTCAGGCAATCCTCCTACCTCTGCCTCCAGAATGCTGGAAGTAAAGGTGTGTGCAACCACTCCCAGCTCACTTCAAATTTTGAGCTGATTTTAATGAACACTGTTTTGATAAGCCCTCATATTTTCTCTAGGTTAGTGGTAAACTCATCCTCCATTAAAAACAAAAATACAAGACCATTTCAGTGTAGATACCTGTTTTCATCATGAAATAATTTAACATTTTCTATTAATCCTATTTTCCAAGGATTTATTAAAATACCATTTTCCAGCCATCTTTTTTATAAAGGCGTTGAAAATATATTTCGTTTGGGGAAATGTAAGTTGTACATTTAGTATTGCTTAAGTTCCTATAGAAATATATTCTCTATTCTTTTCAGGTGGATGGTGGAGCTGAGTGCCTTGTAGAAATCCGTAGCATAGTCTCAGAGTCAGATGTTTCATCGTTTGAAATCCAACACAGTGGATTTGTAAAACAGCTATTGGTGTATTTGACATCTAAAAGTGAAAAGGATGCTGTAAGCAGAGAGATCAGATTAAAACGATTCCTTCATGTATTTTTTTCTTCACCAGTAAGTTAACTAATAATGTTTGTATATCTTAAAGAGTCGGTGCTTATTAAAGCATGTGTTTTAATTCCAGCAACGATTTCCAATAGGCTTGGTAAAGATACTGTGTATTGTTTATACATAAATTCCTTTGGCTTTTTTTTTTTCTGTTTTTATTGTGTGTGTGTTTATACATACATATAAGTGTATGATGTGTGTGAGAGCCCTGCCCCAGCTATGGCAAGTATGTGGAGTTCGGAGGACAACCTCTGGGGGTTTCTTCTTTTATTTCCTCTTGTTTTGAGACTTGGTCTCTCACTTCTGCTCCTGTTGTAAATCTATTGGGATCCACAGGTAAATGCAGCACTTTGTATCCAGCTTTACATGAGCACAGAGGAGGATCAAAATCAGGTCGGCAGGCCTGCAAGCAAGCACACCTTTAACTGCTGAGCCATCTCCACAGGCCTGCCATTGACTTGTATACATCCACATGCCTACATACTACATAGGTGGAGGCAAGAGGATTATGAATTTGAAGTCAGCCTAAATTATACTTGACCTTGTCTCAAAATAAACATGTTACTAAACAAAACAAAATATGAATGAACAGAAGACCATGACATTTTCTGTGTCCAACTGTCTTGTGAGTTTTCCTCATGCAAGACAAGCCATTATATTCATCTGTGAATATATTCTCAATATTTGCTGGAGAGCAAGAGAGGAGTCACTTTTGGGTTCTGCTAATTTAGCATTCTTAAGTTAAAACTGTTTTAGAGAAGGCATACTTCAGGAAATTTCTGTCTGGATTATCTGCATGATAGGCCAAATGTTTACTTTTCTACATACTAGCGAAACTATTTAACCATACGCCTTATAGGGTTCATAAGCATATTTGAGCATTGCACTAAAACATCAATATTTTTTGTAAAATCTGGTAAATAAAAAACATAAACCACTTCATGCTTGTCTGCATCAGGTTTTGCTAGTCTTTAACCTGTTGGCTTATTTTTATAATGCTAGCTTCCTGGAGAAGAACCCATTGGAAGAGTAGAACCAGTGGGTCACACACCTTTGCTGGCATTAGTTCACAAGATGAACAACTGCCTCAGCCAGATGGAGCAATTTCCAGTCAAAGTGCATGATTTCCCTAGTGGAAATGGGACTGGAGGCAGGTAAGGACCATTGCCTGGCTAGATACCCTTGCCATTGCAATTGGGAAATTACTTAGTTGAAGTAGAAAGTGGCAAGAGGTCTATAATGACTCAAAAAAACCTTGTATCTAAGGAATGAATCAAGTATTTCTTGTGATTATATTAATTATGATTATACCATCTATTCTTAAACCTGCTTTTGTTAATGTAGTAAGCTAGTGACTATTGACAACATTGTAGCAGTTTTTTCCAAGTCCCCCCCCCCCCCATACTGATTGGCTTTAAGTGTACTGCTTTTTTCAAGATTTTTGTGGAAGTGGGTAGTAAAATGTTTATATTCTTCTTACAATATTGAAGTGTTAAGGATTGTAGAGGTACTTTAAAAAGAATTATAAAACTTAATTGTTGTATATTACTAGTTTCATAGATTATTTTGATTGTAAGCATAGGGGGGAAAAGGAAATTGGTTTAAATGCACCTTCTGATGTATTTTTAAAAATGTTTTTAGTTTGGGCATAGTTTAATTCCAGCTGAGATAGGTGAATCTACATGAGTTTACGGTAAGCCTGGGTTAGAATAAGATAATGTGTTTTAAAACAAAGCAAACAAATAAAAATTTTTAAAAATTTCAAATTGCACCTACTTTTCCATAAAGTATGATAGCATGAGCTAGAGTTCTGTTTTCTGCTTTGAGATTTGACATATATTCAGTTTTGATCATCATACTATCCTAGAATACCTTGTGAAACAAAGGGACATTCTAATTAAGCTTAAGAAAGAGGCAAGCACTAATTTTAGCACTTGGGAGGTGAAGCCAGGGTGATCAGGAGTTCAAAGTCAGACTATGCTACATGATGCTCTGACTCAATATTGAACAAATAAAAAGAAAAATGAAGTTTTTCATATCTAATCCACATTTATGAAATTTAATATGTTCTATTGTAATGGGATGTATTTTCCACAGTTGATGCTTCATATGAAGTCTTAATAGATTACTACTTCTTAGTTTTGCTTGTGTCTGACTTCCCAGAGCTTTTCAGAATTGTGCTATTATGTTAAACATCATTAGCAGATATCAATTATTATAGTTATTACACTGCTTAATTTGAAGTAAATTTGAAGGTTAGTTTTCAACTTTATAAGTGAAATATTTGAAAGCAAAAATCAGAAGTTTTCTTGTACTTCAAATAATCCAGAAGTTAGTGTGTTTAAATAGTTTAAGACTTAAATTCCTGAGAAATACCAAATATCTTGGGTATTTCATGGATACCATATTAATGGTATTTCTGGTCACCCAGATTTCTATGGTTTAGAGAATAAATGTTCACTTCATGTTTTCTTTCATACGCATGTCTACATATTCATCTCATTTTTCACATTTTGTGCTAAACAACTTGAATTGCTGACAATATCAATTATAGAATTTGTTAAGTGCCTTAGGAAATGAAGTTTTTATTACCTTGCTTTTATTTAAACTAATGTATATTGACTGTGAAAATAATAGAATAACTTTTTTTCACAAATTATCTTGAGCTTTTCTCTCAACAGAGGATCACAGGCTTTAAAATTTTTTAACACACACCAGTTAAAATGTCAGTTACAAAGACATCCAGACTGTGCCAATGTGAAGCAGTGGAAGGGTGGGCCTGTCAAGATCGACCCCCTGGCTTTGGTACAAGCTATCGAGAGATACCTTGTAGTTAGAGGTACTTTCCATTAGTATTTTATTGATATGAGTATGGATTTGTATTAAATGCTAAACACTATTTATTACATTATGTTTGTGATCTAAAAAGAAATGTAACAAGAGGAACTTGTACTTTTGTTATTTTTTATGTAGGTAATATATTGAACCTGTTAGAGGTCACTGCTTCTTTGAATAATGAGCTGAATTGTTATATTGGAATGTTGTAGGAAGAGCATATTGTGTTTGAGATTTTCTTAGCTCTTTCTGCCTTTTATGTCAGAATGTAATATGTGCATCCCCCCCAACTAAGAAAATACCAGTTTAACCAGTATATGCAAACTTTTCAGTGACATGTAATGCCTAGGTATTTTAACAATCTTTTTGTGTATTTAGGGTATGGAAGAGTAAGAGAAGATGATGAAGACAGTGATGATGATGGATCAGATGAGGAAATAGATGAGTCTCTGGTAAGGTACTAAAGTAATATGCTAATATATACATAAGTTATTCCTTATCTGTGATTTAGCTTTCTATAATTTTTAAATATTTTTTTATTTTCATTTTCAAGCAGAGAGAGAGAGAGAGAGAGAGAGCGCGCACCAGGGCCACCACCTTGTGGGTCTGACTTATGTGGGTCCTGGGGAATTGAACCCAGGGCCTTAGGCACTGGAGGCAAGTGCCTTAACCGCTGAGCCATCTCTCCAGCCCGCTTTCTATAATTTTGAGTTAACCAGTCATTAATTATTGTAAGATATGTGAAAGTTCCAGAAATGAACAGTTCATAAGTTTTACATAACTTTTTCTATTGTGTGTTAATCTATTTGTAAATGTTTTCATATTTATGTATACAGGAAAAGTATAGTATTTAAAGGCTGATTGTTCTAATGTGAAAAATCTAAAATCTGAAGTGCTACAATATACATATTGGCATTCAAAAAGTTTTGTGTCAATTGGAAAATTACACACTTATGTGCAGATGGCAGCATAAAACCCATTTATACGAGTGGTTTATCAAAATGAAGTACAAAACAAAGTATGAAATATTTCTTAGTCACAAGGAATTTTTTTTTCTAAAAAAAAATAACAAAAATTGCTACTTTCTTATTATGGTATAAAATGTGACTTTTCCTTACACCATATTGCTTATAAGCAACAAAACCTGTAAAACAAGCCCACCCTGAATTAGTATTTGAATTGTCATTCCCATGTTTTCCCCAACCTTTACATGTCCTCATCTCATTTTGCTGTGTCCTGCTTTCATGACTACAGTAGTTATTCCTGTACTGTAAGAGGAAACATGAAGCTTGAGCTCCTGTGTTAACTGTACCAGAGAGGTATTTCTTAGACAATAAAACATTCAGTATGAAGTTACTTTGAAGGCTATATGTATAAAATCTTTATGAAACAGAAATTAAATTTCTTGTCCACCTCAGGTATCTCATTATGTGTAAGCAAATACTCCCAAATTTGAAAACAGACTATTGAAATCTGAACAACTCTGATCCCAAAGTATTTAAAATAAGGGATATTTAAACTTGTATATGGTTCAATACTGCCTTTGGTTTCATATATCCACTAAATGTCTTGGAAAGTATTCCTAGCAGATAATGGTAAACTACCACATAAATGTCAATACCTGTGTTTAAATGGATTGTGCTTTGCTTTATTCAGGCTGCTCAGTTCTTAAATTCAGGAAATGTAAGACACAGGCTACAGTTCTACATTGGAGAACATTTGCTACCATATAACATGACTGTATATCAAGCAGTACGGCAGTTCAGTATACAGGCTGAAGATGAAAGAGAATCCACTGATGATGAGAGCAATCCTCTTGGGAGAGCTGGTATTTGGACAAAGACTCACACGATATGGCAAGTTTGAAAATTATTACTTTTGATAGTTTCTGAACTTTGAAATTGTTTATGCTTTTTGAAATTCATACTGGAATTTTAGCTGTGTTTTGTAAGGACAGGGGACTCTGAAACTACATTTTGACTTATTAAAAACTCTTCAAATTAGCTTCCTCGTTCAGTCTATTAGAAAACATGTTCATAAACAAAAATAATAGTTCACATTTAGTTTCTGTCTACCTTTTTTGTTTATCATGAGCCTGTTTGAGAGAAGAATGTCTCCATAAGATGATGTTCTAGTATCAGTAATCTGAAGTTTGCCATCTTTGAGTCCTTAGAGGCATTTTGAATGCAGCTCCTAGTACTGCCTGTTAATGCTTGCCACTTCCAAAAGAGAGCCATTTTTGCAAAGGATTCCTTGAACTTTATTAGGTAGTCTCTTCAAAGAAGATACACCCTTTGTAATTCTCTGAATCCAAATAGAATGAGAGAGTTCTTGTAGAAATTCTGTATGTTGCCTGAGGCTTGAACTTAGCTTTATAGAATAATTTGAACTTCTGAAATCTGCATTTGTTTTACATACTGTATTCCTCACCTTAGGTACAAACCTGTAAGAGAGGATGAAGAAAGCAATAAAGACTGTGTTGGTGGCAAAAGAGGAAGAGCCCAAACTGCTCCAACAAAAACTTCCCCTAGAAATGCAAAAAAACATGATGAGTTATGGCATGGTAAGATGTTACACAGAGGGGAGCAGATTCCTCTCAGCTTGTAGTCTGTTTATGGCTGTTAAAACTATGATTCCATCTAAGAAAAAGCTCTGGATCGATCAATTTAGAAATAAATGAAAGTCTTTGAATTGCATCTCTAGAAAAAAAAATCAAGAATATAAAATTTGCAAAATAATTTAGGAAAAACTCTTATTCTTTAAGAATTCATGTTTTCACTAAAGGTGAAACAAATTTCATTAGCAGAACACATTCATTAAAGAAGAATCTTCAGGGTTTCATTCTAGTCCAGCCTGGTCTAGAATTCACTCTATAACCCTTGGCTAGCCTCACAGTCCTCCTCCTACACAGTGCTGGGATTTAAGACCATTCATTCATATAATGTGATGGGGGCTGGGGGAGTGGTTTTTGAGGTAGGATCTTGCTGTAGCCCCGGTTGACCTGGAATTCACAATGTAGTCTCTAGGTGGCCTTAAACTCAAGGTGCTCCTCCTACCTTTGCCTCCTGAGTGCTGGGTTTAAACACAAGTTCCACTATGTCTGGTTGATTTTCCTTTTAATCACTTCTTTCTAGTCTAATTTGGTGCACATTTCCTTCTACAATTTTTATATTCGGGCAGCCACACCTTAGGAATTGGGCTACGTGCTGTTACATTAAATGCCATCCCTAGTATAGCTTTCTGGCCATTTTATTGTTAGCTATTATCAATATACAGGCAAATAAAACAGTTCTTATGTTTTGATATTTGAGGGGGAAATGTAATTTTTATAAATCTAGATGTTTTATATGTAAAATAGGGGAAGGGGCTGTCTAATGTTAATAAGATACTATAAGACTAAATGTAACAGCTTTGATTTATTTAGGTATAATGAAATGAGTTGAATAAAAAACTGTAACTTTGATCTTTTGCCCTGTAGATGGAGTATGTCCATCAGTGTCCAATCCTTTAGAAGTTTACCTCGTTCCCACACCTCCTGAAAACATCACTTTTGAAGACCCATCGTTAGATGTGATCCTTCTTTTACGAGTTTTACATGCCATCAGTCGATACTGGTATTACTTATATGATGTGAGTAATGCACATCATAATGTAAATTTACCTAACAAAATTCTGCTACTTTGTTTTCTGTTTAGTAAATAATGAATCTTCCATTGCATTAGAAATAGAAATAGTGACTCAGCTAAGTGTAGGGATCCTAGCCCAGTAAAATACTTGCACTCATCTGTGGGGGGGGACACTCCTGTGTCTTTGTGTCCTGTCCTGTCCTATCCCTCCCCCCCCCCCAAGTTTGTATTCTGGGATTCTCTTGGTAGATTTGTCAAATATTCTCTAGCTAAGTATTTATTAATCTACAATATTAAAATTGAACTGAATTTATTATAGTTAGATTATTTAATGTAACCAAGTATTCAACATAAAGATATATTAAAAATTGCATGCCTCCTTTGATACTTCCATAATGTAGGGTTGAAGGGTTTGGCCTTTCATGGAACATTACTTTCACATCAATGAATGAGCCAGAACAAGTGGTTGGCAGGGCAAGGAGTTTCCACAATGTATTAGGGGAATTGTTTGAAACACAGCATCAAGGTGCTGTGTATTTATTGTATGTTGGAAATCATAAGGTAAAATGTAGACAACTCAGCCTGGTGTGGTGGCGCACGCCTTTAATCCCAGCACTCGGGAGGCAGAGGTAGGAGGTTCGCCGTGAGTTCAAGGCCACCCTGAGACTACATAGTGAATTCCAGGTTAGCCTGGACTAGAGCAAGACCCTACCTCAAAACTCCCCCCCCAAAAAAAGTAGAAACTCATTTATTTGAGGACAAAGGAAGAGAATATGACTATGATCCTAATGTTTCACCCCATGACTTTTTTTTAATACATATTACAGAATGCAATGTGCAAGGAGATTATTCCAACTAGCGAATTTAATAACAGTAAGTTGACAGCAAAAGCAAATAGGCAGCTTCAAGATCCTTTAGTAATCATGACGGGAAACATCCCAACATGGCTTACTGAGCTTGGAAAAACCTGGTAAGATACTTTTGGTGGCCTTGTAAATGTTATCATTGAACTAACATTGAGGTGATCTGTCTATGTTTTATAACAGGAACTTGTTTCAAATATTTACTACAATTCTTTGTAATTGATAACAACTTTATAAAGCATACAAATAGACGTGTCCATTGGGGTTGGTGCTCAGTTTCCTTGATTGTATGTCTTGTGGGTTTGGTTTGGGGTGTTGTTGAGCATGAGAGGACTTCAGTAGGTTGAAAAGTATGGACAAACTAAATATAAGTGTAAGACTTTAAAGGTTAAATTTTTAGATTTTATGTAGAAAGGTACCTAATGCGTTATTAACATTTAGAGAGCTATGGTACCTTTAAGACATTTAGGAGGACTGCTTCAGTCCAACAGTTTACAGCCAGCTTGGGCAAGACCTCATTCCCAAGTATTTTTTAAAAATTAAAAAATTAGAGAAAGTTTTTTGTACTAGTTTTTTGATTTTTAGTGGTCTTTCATTCTTAATCAAATAATAAACTTGCTTCATCTTTTTACAGTCCATTTTTCTTTCCTTTTGATACACGGCAAATGCTTTTTTATGTAACTGCATTTGATCGGGACCGGGCAATGCAAAGATTACTTGATACCAACCCAGAAATCAACCAGTCTGATTCTCAAGATAGCAGAGTTGCACCTAGATTGGATAGAAAAAAAGTAAGTCTCTCCCAGAAGTGTTTATGCTGAGCTTTTCAAGTTAAAAGGAGAACTGGGAATGGTAGTATGCCTAATTATTCCTTTTGGTTTGGGAAGCTTAACCATAGTCTTTGCTTTTTACAAATCATTTCTTTGTTAACCATTACTTCCCCATCATTCTCTGAAGCTTGTTTTCATCTAATATTTCTGAAGTAATTTCTTTTTAAGTTAGTTTAACTCTAATGACAAGACCTTGCCTTTTGTGAGGCTTTCTTTTTTTTCCCCTAAATTAAAACTCCAATTATAGTTTCTCTTTTAAAATTGACCTTTTATGCAATAGATTTCACTTCCCAATTCAAAGAGAGAAACAAAATCCCTAATTTATGTTGAGGCCTAATCATCTCCCTTGTTGCTGATCTCACCTGTCTCTTGCTTCTAATCTTGGCTGCACAGTCTGTCCTGGAGACATTGCCATGTTAGACCTCAGTTAAGCACTGGGACTTTTACTCAAGATTTTTCTGTTCATCTCTGGTGTACTCCAACCGTGCTTTTTTTCTTCCCCCCTTTAACTGAAGATTTAAGTCTCAAAGTTTTTTTTTTAATCTCATACTATTAAAAAAGGAGGGTGGGGGAGGGGAAAGGTTGTGATGAGAAACAAAAACCCTTTAATTACAATACACTAAGAAGCAGTTATGCTATTTCTTTCTCTTCTCATGAGGTCTCTGTAAACAGCAGTGTTGCCATGCTTTAGAAGTTCTGGAAGGATTTCATTTTCCTCATGAATCTCATTAGGAGGCACGTGTGGTAGTACTACAAGTGTCTTAGCATGCCAGAGTCAGGGTTTCCAGCTCATCTGTCTCTCCTGTCATCTCAACTTAAGTCTTCATCTTTAAAGTATAAATGTGCTCAGGGAGAGTTCGTGTAACTGCAACCCTAATTACATTGCTTTTTGGCAAAGTAACAAAGATCTTTTTCAACTTGAATTTTCTCAACTTGAAAGCGTAACCATAGTCATGGATTGAGATAAGTTATACTTGGATCTAGCTCCCCCGCCATGTGTGTGCCAGGCTGCTGTTCTGTCTACCGCAGTGTGTAACTCCTTTTAACCTTTTTTGTGGTGTATGTTTAAAGAAGAATTTTTTAACAATCAAATGGACTGTTTTAGAGGCTATGGATATGGCTCAGTCAGTGAAGTGCATGCTATACAAGCAGAGGACCTGAGTTCAGATGCCCCACACCATGTAAAAACAGCATGGCAGTTTGTACCAGGAATCTCGATACCAGGGAAATAAGCGACAGGAAAATCCCTGCACTTGCTAGCTAGCTAGTCTGTCTGAGTCATGTGCTTCAAATTGAGTGAAGAAACTTCCATCTCCAAAAAGCAAGGTTAGCAGTGGTGGAGGAAGACATCTAAAGTTGACTCCAGTCTACACATACATACATTCACTTGCACAGTGGAAAATGCATTGAAGTAGAGCATTGTTCTTCACATCTGTACTTTCTTTGTAGCGTACTGTGAACAGAGAGGAGCTGCTGAAGCAAGCGGAGTCTGTGATGCAGGACCTTGGCAGTTCTCGGGCCATGTTAGAAATCCAGTATGAAAATGAGGTGAGCTATTGAATCCAGTGGTCATGTGTGTTCAGTGTGCTCTTGAAAATATGTCATTTGGGTTTGTTGGTACTATAAAATTCTGACAGACACTTGGGAAACTTGCTAGAAAGACTAATATTTGTACTATTTCTAAATTATCCATTTTCCTGAGATTCAGTTGTAAAAATGAATGGTATTTTTGCCTGGCATAAGAGCTCATTGTAAATCTTTAAATTGATGAAGTGAGAAGATAATTCAAGCATCCAATGATTCTTAGAAATCTTTAGCTGCGTTTTCAAAAAGTCCAGTTTACTGAGATAAAATAGCAAACTGCACATTTTAAACATGTGGTTCTTAGAGTTGACATGTGTCCACAGTCTATAACCACCAACGGTGTCAAGATGGAGAGCATCCATCACTGCAGAGTTTCCTCAGTCTTTGTGTTTAGTCCCAGACTCCTTTGCTGGTAACCACTGATAGAGTTTCTGATCCTACAGTTTGATCTTTTTTGCATTCTCATACATAAGTGCATCAGCAGACCGTAGCTAAGTTTCTTGTCCTTCTTTGACTTAGTATGCTTAGGAGAGTCTTCCATGTTGCTACACTTCCATCTTAGACCAGAATATGCTCTGTTAGTCATCCGTTGAGGCACACTGTCACTCTATAGTTTTTGACTTTGGGGAACAGTGCTGTGAATGCTTGTGCTCAGAACTTTTTATATAGAAAACATGTGTTTCTAGTTCTCTTGGATAAATACCTCACTTGAACTGTCCAGTCACTTGGTAAGAAATTTTAATTTTGTAAGAAATCAAACTTCAGAAAAGCAGTGGTGAGAACTCGCGTGAGTCCTGGTTGTATGTGCTTGCTCTACACTGGTGCTGCCAGTCTTTTGTTTTTCCTAGAGAATACATAGTTGTTAATAACTGGTCCTCTTTATGTTGTGTGTTGGAGAAGACCTAAGCATTTCGCTTATTTTTCATTGGCCTTTTTACACACACCAAGTGAGAGAACGAGTGAGAGAATGGGACCTCCAGGGCCTCCAGCCACCGTAGATGACCTCCAGATGGATGCTCCACTTTGTGCATCTGGCTTTTCTTAGGTACTAGGGAATCAAACCAGAGTCATTAAGCCTAGCAGTGAAGCTCCTAAACCACTGAACCATCTCTCCAGCCCGGCTTTTTAAAAAATACTTTATTTATTTTAGAGAAAGAAGGCATACAGGGAGAATGGGTGCACCAAGGCCTCCAGCCACTGCAAAATGAACTCCAGACACATGTACCACTTTGTGCATTTGGCTTTAGTTGGGTAGTGGGCAGTCAAACTTGGGTCTGTCTGCTTTGTAGGCAAATGCTTTAACTACTAAGCCATCTTTCTAGCCCTCACTGGGTTTCTTTTGTAGTGTGGATGCCGATCTTTTATAAATATCTTGCCGTTTTCTTTGTGGGTTTTTTTGTTTGTTTGTTTGTTTTTGTTCAAAAAAGTTGCTTCACATGATGGCGCACAACTTTAATCCCAGCACTAGGGAGGCAGAAATAGGAGGATCACCATGAGTGCAGGGCCACTCTGAGACTACATAGTGAATTCCAGGTCAGCCTGGGCTAGAGCAAGACCTTACATCCAAAAAAATTTGTTTGTTGTTGTTTTTTAAATTCCTATGTGTGTGTATAGTAGGGGCCTTTTGCTAATGCAAGTGCACAGCAGATGCTTGTGCCACTTTTGTATCCAGCTGATACAGGTGGCTTGGGCTTTGCAAGCACAAGTGCCTTTAACTGCAAGCCATCTTTTCAGCCCAGTTCATTGCTCATCTTTTAATTTTCTTAATTTTTATATTCCAAGGAAATTTTCTACAAATGATCATTTCAAAGATTATCTGTGTTAATTTTGTGAAAGAAAATTTTATAGCATTAGCTCTTAGACCCATTTTATACTGTGTGTGTGTGTTGTACGTACATATGTACGTACATACATATATATGTACATGTGTTCTGCATGCTTAATCGTGTATGGACGTGTCAAATGTCCTCTATCACTTTTCCATGTATTTCCTTGAAATAGTCTCTTACTGAACCTGGAGTGGCTGGACCACATATCTACGGCTACAGACATGTGTGACCATGCCCAGCTGTTTCTGTGGATGTTGGGAAAATTCAACTCAAAGTGAATCAGGCCCTCCTGCTTGCTTTACAAGTGTTTTTACTCCCTGAACCATTGCTACAGCCCTACATTAACTTTTCTATACAGAATTGAGTGTGGATTCAGTCAAGTTTCTGCTCCCCTTCTTTTGGTTTTTGAAAAATATTTTTTAAACTTTTAATTATTTGCGTGCGTGTGTGCGTGCGTGCGCACACCAGGTCTTCTTGCCACTGCAAATGAATGCCAGACACTAATGCTACTTTTTGCAAGTTTTCTGTGGGTGACTTGGTACTTGAACCCCCAGGCCAGTAGGTTTTATATGTACAAGCTCCTTTCGCTGCAGAGCCATTTTCCTTGTTTTTTTGAGTTGCAGGCTCACTGTGTAGCTCAGACTGGTTTTGAACTTATTTTCCTTTCTCCAGCCTCCTAAGTGCTGAGGTTATAGGCATATACTACAAAACTCGGTTCTTTTTTTCCTCTTAAACAGGTTATTTTGCTTTTCTAGCACTAATTGTTAAAAAGACCATTACTACTTTTTTGAATTACCCTAGCACTTTTTCAGAAATCGTAATGTCTTGAAGTTCTTTAATTTGTTCACCATTGCTTCATAAGAAGTCCATATTGCACATATTTTGTGAGAACTTTTCCAGGGTTTTTTTTTTAATGTGGAAAATAGTTTTTGTTCTTTTATTTCAGTTTTTAGCTTTTTCTTTGGTTTATGGAAATAAAATTTTATATGACCTTGATTTCTAAGACTATCAAAAAGTTTGTCATGGTTCATTTAGCATTATTGTAAACCCAGAACTTAAATTTTTTTGGTAAAGACGCAGGTTAGTAAATATTTCAAACTATGTAGGTCCTGTGGTCTCTAGCACAACCACTGTATTCTGGCATGAAAATGGCAATAGATAATAATAAATAGATAAAATATAAATGAATGCACCTGGTAAAATTGCATTTGCAGCACCCAGAAGGGCTAGGCAGTGATGGTCTTTTTCAGGTCCATCTGGGCTACAGAGTAAAAACTTCACTCAAAAAAACAAAACCAAATCATTAGAATGAGTGTGTGTGCGTTTATGCATGAACACACCAGAGCCTCCTGCCACTGCAAACAAATTGCAGACATACGTGCCACTTTGTGTATTTGGCTTTATGTGGCTACTAGAAAAACACAGGCTTTTCAAGTAATTGCCCTCACCCTCTGAGCCCATTCCCAAACAAACTTTATGGTCACTGGAATCTAAAGTGTACATCATTTTCAAATATCTTGAAGTAGTTAGTGTCTTTTCACCACGTATCAATTGTTCTTAGCTTTTATCTGTTGTAGAAGCAGGCAGTGGGTAGAACATCTTTTTTTTTTTAATAGCATAAAATGATGGTATTTATTAATGCCAAAAGTTTTCTTTTTTTATGTATTTATTTTTTTAAATAAATTTTTAATTGTCCATATGAGTTACAACATTTAGTGGGCAAACAATGAGTTGTTATCCCCAATTCCCCTCCCAGAACATCGTTTTGCCCTACCTACTTTTTATATATATTTTTCTGTAAATGGTCATGACATTGTGAAGATAGATGTTTTTACCTTTTTCTTGTCTTCTACTTTTTTTGTTTGTTCTTCGAGGTAGGGTCTCGCTCTAGCCAAGGCTAACCTGGAATTCACTATGTAGTCTCAGGGTGGCCTTGAACTCACACCAATTTCCCCTACCTCTGCCTCCCAAGTGCTAGGATTAAAGGTGTGTGCTACCACACCTAGCTTAACTTGTGTTCTGAGGCTCACAGTTAAGAGACTGTCTTGAGTTTCAGATGAGACTTTGGTCTTTGGACTTCTGAAGAGTGTTAAAATTGGTAACTGATTGTGGGGACTTTGTGTTTTAGAGGATGGCTTCACTCTAGCCCACACTGACTTGAAGCTGACTCTTTAGCCCCAGGATGACCTAGAACCCATAGCAACCCTCCTATCTCAGTCTTCTTAATGAGTTGATATCCCCAGGATCTTTTTTGGTTTTTCGAGGTAGGGTCTTGCTCTAGCCCAGGCTGACCTGGAATTCACTATGTAGTCTCAGGGTGGCCTTGAACTCATGGTGATCCTCCTACCTCTGCTTCCCGAGTACTGGGATTAAAGGCGTGCGCCACCACTCCTAGCTGTCTTCTACTTTTTTGAGGTACTTTTCAAAAGATTAAAGTAATGATTTTTGGTGCTTTAAAGTATAAAGACATAGCTTAGTGATTTTTTTTTTTTTACTTCTCTGAATAATGAACTTAAAATTTACAAACCTTCAACCATACTAATCACTTATTTCCAATAGCAAACTGCTCTGTCTTTCTGTTTTCTTATGTGCAAAATGTGGATAAATACTATATAACGTCAACATTGTGGCTTAGTTGATGTGTGTGAAGAGTTAGAACAGTGTCTGATCATGGTAAGTACCTTTACAAATAGCAGTTTCTCTTATAGCATTATCTCTAGCTATTTAGTTTTCATTCATTTTCTTTTTAAAAATATTTTGTTTATTTGTTTATTCATTTGAGAGAGACGTAGACAAAGAGTGAGTATGGACACTCCAGGTCCTCTTGCCACTGCATATGAACCCCAGACACATGCACCACTGTGTGCATCTGGCTTTATGTGAGTACTGGGGAATCAAACAAGAGCCATTAGGCTTTTTATAAGCAAGGGCCTTTAACTGCTGACTTGTCCCATCAATCATTTTCTCTGTATTAAAACTTCTGAAAAGAGCATTTAATGACCAAAATTAAAATTTAGAGATTTGTAGACTGAGAATTATTAATGATCTAGGTTAAGCAGATATATATATATATACGTATATAATATATAATATAATTGGATAGATCCAAGATAAAGATACCAAAGAAAATGTGATGAGATTGGAAAGGAAAGGAGATACATAAGAGGAAGTCAGGAGGAGTAGAGGCCCTTGAATGTAGGAATACAAAACTTCAGGTTTTAAAAACCATATTCAAGCAAAGAGAGAGAATGGGTGTGCTACCACAGACAAGTTCAAATGCATTGGCCATTTTGTGCATTTGGCTTTTTGTGGGCATTGTTGTAGAATTGAGCTCAGGCTGGTAGGCTTTGTAAGCAGTCTTAAATGCACTGAGCCATTTCCCCAGCCCTGTCTGGATTTATTTTTAAAACCTACCCCAATATGGTTATTGCTGATAGGATGTAGTCCTTATATGCTTATGTCAATTCTTCTTTGTAAGACCATAAACTCTCACTCACTTTATGTGTGCTCAGTTTAATAATGTATTCTACCTTTTCTGTCTAGCATATTTTTCTTTTCGATTTTTTTTTTTTTTTCCCTGAGGCAGGATCTCAGGCTGACCTGGACCTCACTCTGTAGTCCCAGTCTGGCCCTGAACTCATAGCAATTCTCCTATCTCTGCCTCATGAATGCTGGGATCATATCTGGCTTCTAAGGGTATTTTTTTTCCTCTCTCATTCTTCTTGGTTCTATTCAAATTGTATTTTCAAGTGAAATCTTAACAAGTTGAGAATACCTTTAAACTGACCTTTCTAAGGACCAGGATTCAATTGCTAGTGCAGTAATCAAGATTTTTGTGGTTGTCCTTGGTAAATCTTCCTATTGACTTTGTAAAAGATTCTAGGGAAAGCGGATGGTGTCCAGACACCCCAAGCACTGGCTTTTTATAAATGCATAGGGTTTCTACTATATCCATCAGCCATGTAGCTACTAGGTTTAGAAGAATCCTGATCTAAATTGTCAGATTAAAATTGGTTCCATTTTGTAATGGAATGATTGGTGAATCAGAGAAGAATTAAAACAATCTCTGGGTTTGGAGAGCTGGTCAAGGATTGAGGCCACAATGTCTTATGTCTCCTTGGAGTAGCATGGACTGAGTTTCTTGCTGTCTCTACTTATTGTCCATGTAACTTTGGGCAAGTTTAGGAAACTCAGCATGGCCCTTGTCTGAGCTGTAGCCAAAGGAAATGTTCACATCATCATATTTTTTAAATGATTATGACACTATGAGATGTAAAATACCTAAAACATTGCCTGTGATATAAAATGTGCTGTGATATTTAGCTGTAAGGGAAAGACTCCATTTGAAGCTTTTACATGTCTTTGTTCTGGGATTTTGTTCCCTAGAGTGTTAGTTTTTCCTTCATAAACAGTAGCTACCTGTTTTAATAGTGGAGTATTTGGGTATAAGTATGTTCCTGCAGGGGGGAGATTATATTGCCAGAGCAGATGGAGCTGTGGCCTTTCACCTCCCATGCAGAGAGAGGAGCAGCTTTCAGAAATACCTATGAGATTTTATATTTAAAGTTAAGTATGTTACTTAGCTTATTGAATAAAGGAGATCAGCTGATTTGGGTAATTTTGTGAAAGGGATAAAATTAGCTAGCTTTATAGCATCATCTAGTGGGTTACAAGTGTTACTGCATGATTTTGTTTACTTCCTCTACTCCCCTTTTAGTAGCTGGAAAATAAAGTAAGTTCTCTGCCATCATAGAACTTTTCTTTGAGTTTGAGGAGACTAAAATACATTTGTGTGTATGCACTGAGGACACTAAAATACATTGGAATATTTTTGTGTGTATGTGTATTTGCATGTATTAAGCTATGTGGTCAAGAAAGGAAGGTGCTGTGGGGTAGTTTAAGGTAACATTGGAGTGGTAGCAAAGTCATTGCTGTTCAGGAGGAATAGCTCTAGCTGAAGAACAGGGAGGCAATGTGCCTGAACTATGGGGGGATAAAGCCTGGCAGAGCTAGTTAGTGAGGATAGAGCAGTAGGACTCCAGATCAGCAGTGCTGGAGATTGAGGTCACATGGATGCTAGGCCGTGGTAAGAACTTACACTTTGAGTAAGATGGAGAGTATTCTTGCCACCATGAGAACGGTAGGTATGCAGGATTCTGGGAACTCTATTGCAGAGGCCATCCACCAGGTTCAAATAGATGGGTAAGAGAAGAGGGTGCTGGAAAAAGGTCTTTAGAGCATGTTTGGAAGGTGAAGCTTGTTGTATGTACTCACTGGTGGCTTGTGCTGTGGAAAGTAAGGAAGAACCAAAGATGGCTGCAAGATTTCAGTGGCACATTCATTGTGTTGAGACCAATTACTGTTGTGGAATTTTAACAAAGGTATGTAGGCTAATCAAAAAGGTATTGCAAGATCAAACAAAATACTGTTTTGAAATTAATTATTTATAAACTGTATTTATTCTTTTTTTAAACTAGTGTGGGCTACTTTAAAAATGAGCTATGATAATGGTAAAATAATACTTATTTATAGGTAGCCTGCAAATGAGTTGTTGCCTTTTTGGCCAATTATCAGTAGATATTTATACTTATAAACTGATACAACCTTGTCATTGCTTATCTTTATGGTCTAGACTGGTGGGATTTCACTGGGATCAAAGACCCTAGGCATTTTCATATCGTACATGTCATGTAGTACTGATTTTGTTCAAAGCTGCACTGTCACCATTGGAGTGTGCTTAAAGATACCTCAGCTCTAAGCCGGTCGTGGTGGCGCACGCCTTTAATCCCAGCACTCGGGAGGCAGAGGTAGGAGGATCACCATGAGTTCAAGGCCACCCTGAGACTACATAGTGAATTCCAGGTTAGCCTGGATTAGAGCAAGACCCTATCTCGAAAAACAAAAAAAAAAAAAAAA
>PVHP010033789.1:0-19215 GCA_004024765.1 Zapus hudsonius
ATCTTCTCTCTCTCTCTCTCTCTCTCTCTCTCTCTCTCTCTCTCTCTCTGTGTGTGTGTGTGTGTGTGTGTGTCCAGTTTCAAATGAGTGGCTGGGGAATGAGTGGGCCAGCAGTGCCTTTAACTGTTGAGCCAGTTTCTAGAATGTGTCATTATTGTCTTCTAAATCCATAGGGATTTTTGGGGGGACAAGAACTTCACCCACTCTGAGCAGTTGCCACGTGCCAGAAGTGTGGATTTGTTTTGACAACCCAGAGAGCCTCTTCCTTGTCCTTCTCCTACCATTAGGAGAACGCAGAGTTAACACTGCCTCCTCCATGGTGCCATCTCTTATGTCTTCTGCCAGTGAGTATCAACACTATGGGTTCACATTGCCCCGTCCTTACCAGGCCCCGGGGCCCTGGGCAGCAGAGTCCATGTCTGACTGAGGAGTGTGCCCTCAGCACCCAGCTCAGAGTGGGCACTTTAGAACTAGCTGGGTTTTGTGGTCGTTGTCAGCCAGATGTGACATCTGAGGCTTGTTCTCGGTACTAGGTGACAAGGGATGGGACTAGTGTTTGAACTCACATTTACCAAACTCCAAAGCCTGTTTTCCTGGACACAGGGGTGCAGGCCTGTATTCTCAGCTACTCAGGAGGCTGAGGTAGGAGAACTGTAAATTCAAGGTCTGCCTGAGTTACAGGGTGAGTTCAAGACCAACCTGTGCAATTCAGTGAGAACCCTTCGAAAAATAAGAACTATAAAAAGAGGAGCTGGGCATGGTGGCACACACCTTTAATCCCAGAGGTAGGAGGATCACCATGAGTTCAAGGCCACCCTGAGATTACATAGTGAATTCCAGGTCAGCCTGGGCTAGAGTGAGACCCTACCTTGAAAAATCAAAATAATAATAATAATAATGATAATGATAATAGTAAGAGATTTATTAGTGTATAGTTCACACATCACCAAGCCCTGTTATTTCATGACAGATTCGTGGGTTTTAGTTTATTCTCACCACCGTGTAAACATCAGTACAATTACTTTCAGAACATTCCCGTCACCTTCGCAGAAATCCCCTGTATCCATTACCAGCCACTTCTCTTTCCTCCCGCCAGGTGGGTTTGATCACGGTTTACCTCCCCACCCAGGTAAGTATTAAGGTACTTTTGGTGTCTGTGTAGCTTTCAGCCTGAGCGAGTGGGAGGATGCTTCCATCACAAACACCGTGTCAGGAGTAGGGTGGGAACTGGGTTCTTGTCAGGATGCAGCCTTGAGCAGAGGAACTGGGATTCCAGGCAGGGGCCATTACCACAGGACACATTAATAGAGTGCTGGGGATGGAACCCAGGGCTTCATGCACGCTGGCAGGCACTCTACCAAGACCACACCCTGGTCTTAACAGAGGGCATCTTTAAAAGACCCATTGCAACCCTGATCTGTTTAAAGCTAGGCTGGTGAAACAAATTTGTCATCCCAGCACTTTGTGTGCTGGAGTGGGAGAATCCCTGAGTTTGAGGCCAGCCTTAACCATCGAGCCATCTCTCCAGTCCCCGGTTCTTTAATCCAAAACAATGAAAACTGACTTCCAGGCCAAGAAACATCGGCACCTTCCCAAAATACAATCAGAGTGACTTACATTTCTAGAGACACAGAAAGGGCTGGAGATGGCAGTCAAAGACACTTGCTTACAAAGCCTGACTGCCTGGGTTTGATTCCTCAGTTCCTAGAAAAGCCAGATGCACAAATCGGTGCATACATCTGGAGACCCTGGTGCACCCATTCATCCTCCCTCCTTTCTTCCCTTGCTCAATAAATAAATAATAAAATAATTTTTTTCACAAAGTCCACACTCTAGGAAAATCTGCCAGTTTTGAACAAGACAGACATATAAGCCAGAGGCTGCCTGAAGACCTCTTAGGAGCCCCAAGGACCTGTGGAAGCCAGAGGGCAGTGTGTACGCCTCCCACATTCTCCTCTTGTCCCCTCCACCCACTGTCTGGCCTTCAACCTTACCCCAGACACGCCAGTTTTCTGGTCTTGTTCAAATTCATACTCAATAACCATTTGTTGAATGATGTGCAATTCAAAATTGACTGTCTGGTAAAGTTTGTCATAGAAAATTGGGATCATGGAGTCTAAACTCCTCCTGTTGCACTTTTATGCTCGTGTTTTCCTTGAACATAACATTTCCTTGGTAATGTTAGCGTTCTGTCTAACCTGATGCGATGTTCCTGAGACAGAGCCTCATTATGTACTACAGGCTGACCTGGAACTCAATATGTAGCCCAGGATCCAAAGTTCAAGGACATCCTGAGCTGCTTGGGTTAGATGAGGCCCCCATCACATGTCCTCATTGTTCTAATTCATCTGTAATCCTTCATGACATGACCAAATGGTTTAACGTGCAAAGTGCCTAAAGCTTTGATGTCACATTAAAAAATATTTCTACCTATATTTTTGTGAAATATGCTCTCAGAAATTAAGAGCCGATGGGGCTGGAGAGATGGCTCAATGATTAAGGCACTTGCCTGCAAAGCCTGAGAACTCAGGTTGAATTCCCCAGTACCCACTTGAAGCCAGATACACAAGGTGGCACATGCATCTGGAGTTCATTTGCAGTAGCTGGAGGCCCTGACATCATACCCATTCTCTCTCTCTCTCTCTCTCTCTCTCTCTCTCTCTCTCTCTCTCCCTTGCAAATAAATAAAAAAAATTTTTTTAAAACCAGCCCAGCCAGGCACAGTGGGCCATGCCATTAATACCAGCCAGCACTTGGCAGACTGAGGTGGAACGATTCAGAGTTTCAGGCCAGCTTGGTCTGTACAGTGCAATTGATGCTAGCCTGGGCTATATAGCAAGACCCTGGAAAGAATGAAACTGAAATAAGGGAAGAAGGGAAGGTGGTGGTGCACAGCTTTAATCCCCGATTTAATATGGCTACAACCAGAAATGTCTCTTGCTTGAGTAAATCTTGGGAAGGAGTTAGGGGGACTGGGGTGGAGTTTTTCACTCTAATGTGTTGGCAGTTCTCCAGCTGACGCTGAGAATTGCATACTAGACAGTGAACTCAATAACATGTATATCACACGTACAGTACAGAGTCTTGGGATCAGTCTATCGTTGAGAGCTAGGACTTTAGACCCTGAGAAGAGCATGTCCTGTTCCACTCCCTGTCCCTCCTTCCTCTTCCTGGGTGAGCACGTTCACCAGGAATCAGGGTGGGTCTAAATATTGGGATAAAGAGTAAGGGAGGTTGGCTCAGCCTGGTCAACCTTCTGAAGTTCTGAGAACAAAGTCTGAGCGTGCTGACACACGCTGTCCGCACTCCTTCTAGAACTGTATATGCTGCTGACTGACTCCGTTTGTGACCCTGCTGAGACAAGAGGGTGCATGAATGTGTGATTTGGGTGGTTTTCCTTTGCTTTGCTTTGCTTTCTTTTTGAGGTAGGATCTCTCTCTAGCCCAGGCTGACCTGGAATTCACTATGTAGTTTCAGGGTGGCTTCGAACTCATGGTGATATACTCCTATCTCTGCCTCCCCAGTGCTGGGATTAAAGGTGTGCACCACCACACCTGGCAGATTTTGGTGTATCTATGCATACATACATATATTTGCAAGCAGAGAGAGATAGAGAGGAGAGACAGATAGAGAGAATGGGTGTGCCCAGGGCCTCCAGCAGTTGCAAAAGAACTCCAGATACATGCATGCACTGCTGTGTGCATCTGGCTTTACGTGGGCACTGGGGAATCAAACCTGGGTTAGGCTTGGCAGTCAAGTGCCTTAACTGCTAAGCCATCTCTCCAGCCCGATTTTGATGTTTTGCTCACAACTCTATCCCTAGTGCCCAGAACTGTGATTGCCGCTTAGAATGAATGAACCATGAACCTTATAAATATTAGCTTATTATTGTTTTATCCTTCGAAGCAATCGAGTGGATATAATTTTTTTAATCAGTTGAGTTTCAAGACTTTTTGATTAGACATCAGGCTTGTTTGTTTTAGTTTTGTTTTTGACCTGAGTTTTATGTAGCCCAGGTTGACCTTAACCTCACTGTGTAGCCAAGGATGACCTTGAACTCCTGATCACAGGTATAGACCTGGCTTGGATTTCTGTTTTTATATAAATACACACAGTGTAGTAGAAATGGTTAGGAGAGGGATGGGGTTGTTGCTCAGTGGGTACAGTGCCTGCCTAGCGTGCGTGCAGTCCTGCTTCGGACTCCATATAAACCAGGCTTGGTGATGCATACCTCTCATCCTAGTGCTTGGGAGGTAGAGACAAGAGAATCAGGAGTTCAAGGTCATCCTCAGCTACTTAGGGAGTTGCAGGCCAGCCTAGGGCTATTCGAGATCTTGTCTCTAGAGAATCAGTTTTGGAATCTGACATGGTGACACATGACTTTAATCTGAGCACTCAGTGGGCTGAGGTAGGAGAATCTCTGTGAGTTCATGGTCAGCTTGTTGCTACAGAGTGGTTTCAAGACCCTACCTCAGGAAAAACACAAAGAGGACCGAGAGAGAATCAGCATTGAAACTTAAAAGCCCACCTCTTACTTTGTTTGTTTGTTTGTTAAACCTTGCTGTATTGAGGCTGAAACCCAGGGCTTTGAGTGGCAAGCACTCTGCCTCTGAGCTACATCCCTGGTGAAATCCCCTGGGCGTTCCTAATGCCCAAATGAACCTGCTCTGTCCATCACTTAATTCTTCCATTGCTGTATCTGTTGGTACTATAATGGGATAGTTACAAGTTCATACAGACCTGAGGACATTGATATGTATATCACATCTCTTTCCTAGTGTTGGTTCGTTAATTTCATGACTATTTCTGATACTGCCAACACAGCTTTGTGGCTCATTGCTGATGTTTGATACCTTTTCAATTATAGGCTACTACCTCAGTGTGTGTGTGTGTGTGTGTGTATTCATAAATTGGTTTAGTCATTTAGATAGTAATGTTTGCATTGTTTTTTTTTGAAATTGTGTTTCTAGAAAACCAAGTATTACATGATCTTTACATTGGCTCTTAGCCTTCAGCTGAATAATAATACAATAATGCTGTCATAGTAGGTCACTGGGTTGGTGGGAATAGATGTCATCTATATTTAAAATAGCCTGTGTTAATTTCATGGCATGTGTTTTACTGCTTCTTCCTCTCCCAGAGGAGCCTGAGTTTTGCTGCTTTTTAAAAAAAAAATTATTTGCAAGCAGAGAGAAATAGAAGAGAAACAGACAGAGAGAATGAGTGTGCCAAGGCCTCCAGTTGCTGCAAACAGACTCCAGATACATGTACCACTTTGTGCATCTACCACTGAGCCATCTCTCCTCCCCCCCCCAGCCCTTTTTTGAAATGCAGGGCCTTGCACATGCTTGCTAAACACTCCATACTCACCTGTATCCCTGGCCCCACCTTGCTCTTCAACGTTATCAACTTGGTTTCATCTTTCGTCTCCTAAGTTTTTGCATTGGGAGGGGTAGGGGTCATGTTTGTTGTTAGTACATGCTTATTTGTGTACACATGCTTACTTGTTCACTCATAACAAACCTAACCCAAAAGACTCTCTAATACTAAAGCAAGACAAAACACAGGGTTTTTTTTTTCATAATTTACTCAGTTTCTCTTAAAGAACAGATTTTCTAGGTTCCATTGCAGTCCAGCATCTTCCCAGCTCCCCCCTACCCCCCCATTGTAGTCAAGAGGAACGTAAGTTTGTCTACAAGCAACTGCTGGTTTTTTTTCCTTTTTTAGTGATAAGTATTGCTTTGTTTTTCCTTCAATCAGAACCTACCAATTTAGTTTCATGTAATATTTAACATGATTATAATCTTCGACGTCTTTTGGATTTTGACCCTTTATTAAGTCGCCAATATTTTACAGTTGCTATTGATGGTTTTATTTTATCTAGAAACAATAAAGCTTTCTTTTATAAAATATGGCAAGATAAATAGACTTAAACCAGGCTTATCCCCTTGGCTTCAAATACAATATCATTGAATAAGGCAATAAATAAATAAATAAATAAATAGTGGCATGAAGGGAAAACTCAGGGACACACACACACACACACACACACACACACACACACACACACACACACACACACATATATATATATATATATATATATATATATATATATATATATATATATAATCTCTTTTTAAAGAGAGAGGGTCTCACATAGCCAGGCTGGCCTTGAAGTTGCTATGCAGCCATGGATGATATTAAACTTCTAACCCTCTTGCTTCCTTCTCCTGAGTGCTGGGATGCAGACATGTACCACAGCACCCAGATGTGGCTTTATGTGGGTCCTTAGTCTCTGTAGGCAAGGGCCGTAACCGCTGAGCCATCTCTCCAGCCCATGATCTTTTTTGGAAGCAAGGTCTTGCTACTTAGCCCAGGCTGGATTTGAACTCTTAATCTTCCTGCTTCAGCTTTCCAGGTGTTGGAATTAGTGCTGGGGATCACTATGTCCAGCTTCATAGATGTTTCAGGGCTGGAGCGATGGCTCAGCAGTTAGGCTCTTGCTTACAAAGCCTAAGGACCTGGGTTCAATTCTCCAGTCCCCATGTAAGGCCACATGCAGAGAGGTGCATGCATCTGGAGTTTGTCTGCCATGGCTGGGGGCCCTGGCGCATGCAGTCATTCTCTCTCCATGTCTCTGTCTCCCTCTGCTTATAAATAAATTTTTTAAAGGTTTTTAAAAAATGTTTCTAAGCACTTTCTGTGTATTAACATATCCCCACAACAGCCACAAGAAGCCGGCCCTGTTTTCCTTACTGTGCTAAGCAGTTCACAGCAATGAGTTCCCAGGTGGTTCTAGGAAGGTGGCTTAAAAAAAAATAGTCATTTGTTTTCTTTCAGTTATTACTGGGGAAGTGAGTAAGAGATCCAGGTAAATTCTTCTCTGCGAAAGGCAGGCGTTTTTGTCTTGCCGGGGCTCCTCTGCTCCGTGGGCTAGAATGGGCTTCCCATTCACTTCCCACGTGACCCCCCGCGTGCTGTCCAGGTGCCTCTTGTAAATACCTCCCAAGGCTCTGGAGTGGCCAAAGCCCATTGGCCAATGGGAGGCCGGAGCGAGGCCACAGTTCCGGGTTGGGAGCAAAGGTTACTCCAGCCTGGCCCCGGCTCCATTAGCCGGTCTTCCCAGATTCCAGCCTGGAAAGGTAGGGGACCCTTCCTTGTCTTCAGTGAGGAGGGCATGGTCGCCTTTAGGTCAGGCAGTTCGGGTCAGGTCGAGCAAACAAATAATGTTTTGTGTGTTCTTTTTAAAATTGCAAGCCAAATTATATCTATATGTGCATACTATATATTAACAATATTTATAAGAACCTCAAACACTGCACAGACTACCTAGCCAGAGGTAAAATCTAAATTCTCTAGTTATGGGAATGATTTTTAAAGAACCGGTTTCCTCACAGCTGTTCCAGATACATCATTGGGGAAAAAAAAATCTAGGCCTCAGCTCTTTTATTTGTGGCTTTCTACTTAAGTTATGTAATTAAAGGCAATAATTTGTCTTTTTCAAAAGAATTTATTAGTCAGTCTTTACAGAGAGAAAGATGATAATGAAAAACAAGAAATGAATGGAGTTAGCATTATGGTAACATACAAAAAGCTAGTTGGCAGGAAGAACATTCCCTCTTGGAGACGAATTTCTCTTTCAGTCATTTTTTTTTCAAACTAATTGTTAAAAATTTCATTTATGAAATGAAATTGTTTGACTGTAGGTTATGTGCTGTAAACTACAAAATTAGTTTCTCCTTCATTATACGTGTTTAGTTATTTTATGAGCCATGTTCTGAAATTAACTGCCATGTCCAGAGCAGAATCTATTTCTTTTCTTCTACTTAGAAAGAAATAATTTGAATAGTATTGGAAGTCGAAACTGGTTATCGTTAGAAAAACCTGCCAGGGCTGAATGAACCTCTTTCCTTTCATAATGGAAAAAAATCTCTTCATTATGGCGAATCAGTACTGAGACAGATATACATTAGAAACACCTGCTATTACCTTATGAATGTGTGTTTATATATTAGTGTTTTCTATTGTTAGCATCAAAGGGCAAATTTGGGGATAAAGAAAAGTGTAGCTGGTTTTCTGTAATTTTTTTTTCAGAAGGTAACTTATGGGTTTGTGTTTTTTAACAGATTACATAGTATATTTATTAAAGCAGGCTAAGAGAGCTAGTCCTGTTTGATAAATTTCTAAACCATTTAGTGTTCATTATTTTTGTCTAATTTGCAAAGAGATTTTCTAAGAGGTTTGCATCTTGGAAGTTTCTCCTTTCAGTAGGTTTATTCAGAATGCTATTTTGTGAGGTGGTCTGTAAAGGTTACCTTCATTGAAGACTTCTTGCCCTCATTGATCCTGTCCCGATGTTAACTATTCACCTGGCCGAGGAGAAGGCAGCTAACCATCTTCTGCAGGACAAGTGGCTGCAGTTTCTCAATTCCAAGTTGAGGTCCAAAGGTTCAGGGCTCACTTCACAGATGAGAGGTCAGGCACCACCGATTGCTGCAGTTTGGAGCTGAAGTCTGCCAATTGGACGGAATTTCAGCATTGCTCTCGCCCCCTCTGCGCCCTGGCCAGGCTGGGCAGTTAACTGCGATTTGTACAAGTCAGCCCATGGCACTGGAGGTTAATGAGTAACCGGCTGGTGTCTTGGGTTTCAGGGGTTCAAGGTGCATGTTATAAAAAAGGGTCAAATGTCAATGCCCAAAGTTGGAGGGGGTGGGAATAACCTCTTAACCACCACCTATGAATCACACACCAAGATTCTGTAGTCTGTGTTTATTCTTAAAATCACATTTTTGTCTTATGAATTTTAGTCTGTTCCTTTTCTCAGCTACTGAAAGAGGTAGATAATTTTCTAAAATGTGAGTAAGAACCAGTGAGGGAGTATTAACCAAGCAGTAGCAAGTGAAATGCAGCCTTCATCTACGCATTTCATGGGTCTTGGATTTCTCAAAAACCTTTCCAAAATGTGATACAGCTTTTTAAGAATTTTGGGAATAAGAGTTGGGTGTGGTGGCAGATGCTTGTGATCCTGGCACTCGAGTGGCCTTGAGGTAGGAGGATTGCCACAGATGTGAAAGCAGCCTGGGCTACAGCGTGAGGCCCTGCCTCAAAACCAAACAAACAGAAAAAATAATAGTTAACTAATTAATTCATTGACTCTAGGGAATAAATTGGAATAGCAGATGTCTGAGCCCAGTATTTATGAGTATTTGACATTCTCTACTTTTCACCCTCCAAGTTTAACTCCTACCTTTAGTTTTAACCCAGGTTGAGATTTTATTGTTGAAAATTGACTGTTTAGAGTTCTTGGAAAATTTCTTAGACAAACATGGGTTTGCTGTGGCTCTGACTCCTCATGGCAGGTCTCAGCTGCAGTGTATGCACATAAAGCCACTGGTGCAGCTAGTCAGCCGAGACGATCAGCTTTTAAGGGGAAAGGTTTACGCTGCTTATGGTTTTGAAGGTTCTAGGCCACCATCGATTGAGCCTGTTGCTTCTGGCGTGTGATGGAGCAACCAGTCATGGCGAATGGTGGGGGAAAGCCACACATCTCATGGCCAGAAATGATGAAAGAAAGGAAGGCTTGGTCTTCCTACTCCACCCTTCAAGGACACCCTCTGCCAGTGACCTAGGATCTCCGCAAGATGCCACCTCCTAAAGATGCCACCACCTCCCAGGAGCACTGGAGGCCAGGGACCAGGGCTTTATATATGGACCTTTGGGGAAACTGAAGGTCCAAATTATAGCAATTTACATTTGTTTTTCAAGCTAGGGTCTCGCTCTAGCCCAGCCTGACCTGGATTCACTAGAGTCTCAGGCTGGCCTTGAACTCATGGCGATTCTCCTACCTCTGCCTCCCGAGTGCTGGGATTAAAGGCGTGCACTTTTAAATAGTACAAATTCCTCTCTTCCAAAACTGGGGTGTAGAAGCAGTTGGATTCTCTCCCAGAGCATAACAAATAAAAATACAGTTTCTGTTCTCAGACATTCTGGGTTTGAACTGCACTGCCACAGTGTGCAGCTAAGGGGCTTTGGGAATTGGGCAGCCTCGCTGTGCCTCAGTTTCCTCTTCTCCGTGATGATGGAATCACAGAAGTTGCTTCCTGAGATTGTAGCAGAATTAAAATAGGATAGTGATAAAGGTGAACTGCTGGCAGAGCGCCTGGTGTGCAGTGAGCGCATTCAGTGAGCGTGAGGGGAGTTCTTAGTGATATCCTTGGTATTTAACCTGTGACTTTGCCCCACCCACCAACCCCAGCTGCCGTCCCCTAGACCTCCCCTTGGTCTTTCTTTGCTCTGTTCATCTCAGGAGAATAGAACCGCTGTGGCATCTCTCAATGGGAGGGAACGTTTCAGGAGTCCTGCAGAAAGAAGGGAGCTGTAGATCGCTGTTTGGAGTCTGGCACGCCTTTCCTTCTATCCTCTTCTTCCTTCGCTGATGCTGTCACGTGGAAAAAGTGGTTCAAGGAGAGAAATGCAAGTCATCTGGTTTCCTCTGAAAGCTCTTTCCTCCCTGGCAAGCAGCGAGAAACTGGGAGCTTTAAAAAGAAGCCCCCAGGGCTGGAGAGATGGCTCAGCGGTTAAGGCACTTGCCTCCAGTGCCTAAGGCCCCGGGTTCAATTCCCCAGGTCCCACATAAGCCAGACCCACAAGGTGGTGGCCCTGGTGCGCTTGCTCTCTCTCTCTCTCTCTCTCTCTCTCTCTCTCTCTCTCTCTCTCTCTCTCTCTCTCTCTCTCTGCTTGAAAATGAATAAATAAAATATTAAAAAAGAAGCCCCCAAACAATACCTTATAAGTGGGCAAATCCTGTCCCTGGTGATGTCTATTACTTGCTGATTTCATATGTTGCACAAATGCCAAAGTGAAAGTGTTAACATGGGGTTTTCGTTCTTTATTCTTATGAACCGTAGTAGTGTTTGAATAAAAGCATGGTTTTAACGACCCAGGACTACAGAAATGATGTGTTTAGGGTAAAAAGCAGTACCGCTTCATGACCTGAGGCCCCACGTTGTGCAGGTGAGCCAGATCCAGCTTCTGCCAGGGGGACGTTTCACTTGGCACAAGATGAGCCCTGTTAGAGCAAGGTGAGGTCTAAGCACGGTAAACTGCCAACCTGCTGCCATGCTGGCCTCTCATTGTCACAATTCCCTATGGCTCGTCCAGTGTCGTGAGTGCTAGGTGATATTGTGGGAATTTCTCTCAGAAAGCTCCAGAGGCAGCTTCCCGGGGTTGAGTACAAGCCAGCTAGGCAGGGGGCTAAGGAGGATTTGAAGCCTTAGGAATAATGTGCCCAAGGGGAAATGTGAGGACCGAGTCTTTGGGTATTGCTAAGGATAGTAACTTTATTTTAAAGAAGTAGGAAGAGAGTGCAGGGGATTGGGCAGGAGTCTGCTATGACCAAATCTCATGGCATTTATTTATTCATATATTTATGAGAGAGAGTATGGGCACACCAGAGCCTCTTGCTGCTGAACTCCAGATATAAACATCTGGCTTTACCTGAGTACCGGGGAATTGAACTCAGGCTGGCAGGCTTATTAGAAAGAGAAAGAGAGAAAACAGCAAACCGAGTTAGTGAGTCTGGGCGTGCCAGGGCTTCCTGTCACTGCAAATGAACTCCAGGTGCATGTGCCACTTTGTGCATTTGGCTTTACATGGTACTGGGGAATGGAACCTCAGTCATTAGACCTTGCAGGCAAGCACCTTAACGGCTGAGCCATCTCTCCAGCCCTATGCTTTTTTTTGTAGTAATTTTTAATGTATGAGAGAGAGAGAGAGAGAGAGAGAGAGAGAGAGAGAGAGAGAGAAGGGAGGGAGGGAGGGAGGAGAGAATGGGCACATTAGGGCTTCCTGCCTCTGCAAACGAATTCTAGATGCCTGCCACTTTGTGTGTCTGGCTTTATGTGAACCTGTGCCATCAGGCTTTGCAAGCAAGTTCCTTATCCAGTACTCAGGCAGGAGAGTAGGGGATTTGAAGCCAGCCTGTGATTAGTACCAAGACTCTTGAGTCAAGGAAAATGCTTACATGTGTTGATGTAGTGTTTGCACACACACACACACACACACACACACACACACACACACACACACACAGCAGGATGTGGCTATGCTGGAATTACAACTCCAATCCCCTAGTTCCCGATATGGTGTTATATTGAGCTTTAGTAATTTAAACATACAAGTTACTTGGAGCATTAGTGACTTGATCCAGTAGCTGGGTGAGTTGAACAGAATATATTTTTCTAAGTAAGGTGAAAGCTTTGTGTCTAGGATATATTGTAATGCTTCAGCTGAGACATCTCTTTTGAATGCCTTTATCATGAACCTTTTTAGTATATGTGCTGCCGAAGCCAGCACGTCATGAACCTTTTTAAAAATAGTATTTACTTGAGTGCGTGTGTGCATGTGCTCTCCAGGGTCTCTTGCCACTGCAAACAAAATCCAGATGCTTGTGTCACTTTTTGCATCTGGTTTTATGTGGGTGTTGGGAATTGATTAGGATTTACAAGCAAGTGTCTTTAGACACTGAAGCATCTCCCAGCTTTCCTGAATCTTTGCATTTGAGTATTTTTACATCATGATTTCTAAGAGTATCCTAGAGCCTTAAGTGACATTCTTCACTTTCATTGGCTGCTCCCTGCACAAAGCATTCCAAGGAGAGAATCTTACCTGGAGACCCAGAACTAGAGTCCTAGTTTCGGTGGTCTCGGGTACCTCCCTGGACCCTGCAGGACAGGAGTGAGGCTCTGTTATGGGTAGCTTGAGTCTCCACGTGGTGAGAATCCCAAGCCAGGAGTGGGGGCCCTTCTTTCTGTTATCTGTGGGCTGCTTTGTACTTCTTCCTAAACACTGTGTGCATCTTGAAGACACGGCTGCTCTAGAGGAAAAACACATCAAAAGAAAGAAACTGGCCATTTTTACAATCTCCCCTTCCTTCAACGACAGGATAAAGATTACCTTTCTTGGTTTGTAGACATCATGATACTTGGATGATGGTTGTTCATTTTCTGAACAAAATGTTCTAACTTCTGTTAAAGTAAAACACATTCCTCATGTTTCTTCATCTTTTTTTTTCTTTAACCCTTTAGGATTTGCCTCCAAGGACACTGACCAGGGGAGCTGAACAGAAGAGTCCCAGACAAGCTGCCTGGATCCACCTCAATTCTCACTCCACTTCTCGTGAAGAACCACACCAATAGAACCGGTGGGTCTTGGTGAGTCCACCTCCTCAAATCCTTTCTTTCCCACTTAAGAACATAGTTTTCCCTTCCTATTGAGCAGGTGGCTGGACACCTGCCCCTTCAACAGTGTGTGCTGGTGTTGTGTTTATGTGGTGACATTAGTGGTACCAGTTATTCAGAACCCACGACGTAAATCCTTATTTCTTTTTGCTTGTCAATTCTTTGTGGCCCAGGAGGAAACAGCTTCTGCTGTGTGCCCGTACAAGTGTCCCTGGAGTAGCCTGTGTGGCTCACAGAGCTGCCTCTCATCACCCCCTCTCCCAAGAGGTCATCAGAACTGTCTTTCAATGTGTGGGATACAAGGAAGGACCCATCTTTAAGCTCAACTAGAATCAGTATGACAGCAAAATTGTGGAATGTGAGCAATCCCCCTGCCCTCCTGACATTGGCCTTCTTGTCTGTCATAAAACAAAAGTAACTGTCACATCAGCTTCTCCAATTTGTGGCAATCTAATGATCTGCAACATACGTGAAAACACATGTCCTTTTGTAACCAATTTATATAGGTTTACGTCGTGTCTCCCAGAGTCATAGAATGTCTGTTTCTTTTTATGTGGGTGCTGGGAATTGAACCCCAGGCCATTGGGACTTACAAACAAGTGCCCTTAGCCACTGAAGCATCTCCCAGCTTTCCTGAGTCTTTGCATTTGAGTATTTTGACATCATGACTTCTAAGAGTATCCTAGAGCCTTAAGTGACATTCTTCACTTTCATTGGCTGCTCCCTGCACAAAGCATCCCAAGGAGACTCTTACCTGGAGACCCAGAACTAGAGTCCCAGTTTCAGTGGTCTCAGGTACCTCCCTGGACCCTGCAGGACAGGAGTGAGGCTCTGTTATGCGTAGCTTGAGTCTCCACGTGGCAGGAATAATGTCCTGTTGTATGCCTCGATCACATTTTGTTCATTCATTTATTTGGGTTTTCATTTTTAACTGTTTTGAACATTACTATTATGAACATATTTGAGTCCTGCCTTAAATTATTTTGGCTTTAGTGCACGCCTCTAGTCCCAGCACTCAGAAGGCAGAGGTAGGAGGATTGTCATGAGTTCGAGGCCACCCTGAGACTATGTAGTGAATTCCAGGTCAGCCTGGGCCCTACCTCAAAAAAACAAAAAAGAAAAAAAAATTATGTTGGGTTTATACTCAGTGATATAATTGGACTATGTGTTTCTGTGTTGGTTTTTCTTTTTTGCTGAAGCATTTATTTCCACAGAATGGAAAAGATGACTTCCCACCATTTTACGTTGGCATCAGTAGTGCACAAAGACGTCCAATTTAGACTGGCTATCGTTATAATTTTTAAAATAACGAGTGTAAATGGTCTTTCATTATGGCTTTGATCTTCTTTTCCCTAAAAATTGATAACTGGTCTTCCTTTCATGTACTTCTTGTCCATCTCTGAGCCTTCTTTGGAGAAATGGTCTATTCAAGTCAAATGCCCTTTTTACTGAGGTGGTTTGCTTTCTTTATGGTTGTTTTTCCTCCCTTACTCTGGGCTGCCTTTTAGCTCTTAATGGTGTCATTGGGTGAACAAGTTTTTTTTTTTTTTCTGGCAATGCTGAGGATTGAACCCAGGAACTTGTGTATGCCAGGCAAGTTCCCCTATCACCAAGCTACATCCCCAGCCAAGATATGTATGTATGTGTATATGTATGTATGTATGTATGTATGTACGTACGTACACACACACACACACACACACACACACACACACACACACACACACACAGGAGTCTCACTGTAGCCCAGGCTGACCTGGAACTCACCCTGTACTTCCAGATTGGCCTCAAGTTCATAGCAGTCCCCCTATCTCTGCCCCCAAATGCTAGAATTAAAGACATGCGACAGCTTATTTTCATTGTTTGAGAAGCAGTCTCTTATAGCCCAGCTGTGTGTATTGGGGTCAGGAGATGGAAGGAGAAAGAACACATTGAGTCTAGTTGTGAACAGAAAACTAGAGAGATCCAAGCATCACCTGTACAAGAAGAGATCACTTTTCCTGTCATTTCAGAGAAACAGAACTAGCTTAACCACAATGGTATGGCAAACCGTGATTCCAAAAATATTGTCCCAACTCCATTTTCTTGTTGACAGAACATAGGTATGCTTCCATTATGTTTCCCTTGACCTTTCCTTACAGGCTCTTGGGCAGGAAGAAGGAACTCCAGGCTGTGTACACTACCCCACCTAGTATCAAAGGTCTGCACCAAGCTGGCTGCCCTCTGATGGGCTTGAGATAAAGGAGGCCGCAGCTGGCATTACAGGAGTCTCTGTGGGAACAAGGCTTTCAATTAGACTCTCTTAATTAGTATACATGTATGTATATATGTGTTATGTATATGTGTGTACGTATATGCATACATTATATACACACATGTCATCATGCGTGGAGGTCAGAGGAGTTGTCTGTGCCCCACCTCTCTGAGACAACTGTCTCTTGCTGCTGCTTATGAGTCAGTCGGTCCTTTAAGCAGCTTTATGTGGGAACTGGGGAATTAAACCTAGGCCAGGAAGACTTTGCCAGCAAATGCCTTTAACTGCTACGCCATCTCCTAGCCCTAGACTTCCCACATCAGAACACTTGGCATTGACATCAGGCATCCGAATTCAAAATGAGGGTCAAGTCTATTCATACTGTCTTCAGGACAGAGTTTGCCTGTGACCTGGCCCACTCTTCTTTCCTTCCAAAGAGTGGCTTCCGAGGGATAAGCTGTGTTGGCTACTGTAGGTTCTTTTTTTTTAAAGAAAAAATATTTTATTTATTTTTCAAGCAGAGAAATACAGAGAAAGAGAGAGAGCCAGGGCCACCACCCTGTGGGTCTGACATATGTGGGTACTGGGGAATTGAACCTGGGGCCTTAGGCACTAGAGGCAAGTGCCTTAACCGCTGAACCATCTCTCCAGCCCTGTAGGTTCTTATTCTCTCTTTACCATATAAGGAAGGGGATTTGGAGAAAGAGGGAAGGCCTGCACCATTGGATGTTCTAGTGTGAGGTGGGATAAGACGGGTCATACTTTCAGACCATCTGTGAAGCTCTCATACTGTCTTCCCTAAAGCCAGTAAGGTTCATACTTCTGTAGCTCACAGGCTATCCAGTGTTCCTCTGCGGGGCTGGGAATAAATGATTAGCTCAAACCAGAGCCATTTTTACTGGTTTGTTAGTTTCCAATTGCAATATCAACTCCTAGCGCACACAGTGAATGAGCCGTGAGTGCCAGTTAGACTCCAACATAGTTCCTGGAGTTTATTATCTCTGGAAAATGCTGACACTTGACCATCTGACTCCAAATACTCTAGGCTCAGAAGCTCGACATGTATGTATAGATCTGTCCATTTCCACCCACAATGTGTGTATTTTATGCACTTCTTTAATATAGTTCTGCTTTCTAGAACTATAAATATAGTCAGTTGGCAACTCAAATAACTTGAACTGCCTAGCTAAATGATAGAGACTGGGAAAACTGGTTTTCCTTGCTTTCTGTCACTACTTTTTTTTTCCCTCCGTTTTATAAATATCTTTCCTCAGGAGTAAGTAGGACAAGTTGGTTTTTCAAAATACCTACAACTTCACCTCAAACGTATCTATATGCAAATTTAGCATTTCATTTTTTTCCCCATTTTTTTTCCCAGACCAAGTATTGTTATTACATTTCTCGTAAAGACACATAAAGATGTGTTTCTGGAATTCCTTGGCATGTATTTAAACCAGCATAAAAGCAAGCAGCAGATCACGTGGTAGTGGAGCCCTATTCCCACGTTACTCTGGGGTACTTAGCAAGGTGAGCTACTTCCAACAAGACCACCCACCGTGTGGTGGCGCCGTCCCAGGAGCAGTGACATGCCAGGGACCAGGGCGTCTCACCCAATGCCAAGGCGCCCCCCCATCTTCCCACGTGGTCTACGTTGTCTCCCACTAACAGGTTCACTTCCTTAAAAATTTTCTTCTCACACCGAGCCTATGATTATATTGTTATATAAAATGACTGTAGTATTTGGAAATATTTTTTAAATTCAAAAATACCTTTCACTCAGTTTAAACATTTACTTACACACACACACACACAAGTACTCGTGTGGAGAGGGTCACTGAAAAAATGCTTTCCCTGTGATGACCGCCTGCAGATACTGATCAGTAAAACAGAAGGACAGCCACCTTCACCAGGATCTGTCTTCCCCGCCCCCATGGTGGCAGGGCTCGTTTCCTAGTTGTAACTGAAATGACTAATGCTAACCAAACAAAATCAGGTCACACCTAAAACTGAAGCTAATGTTTGCCTGTGTCATTCTGTTTCAGAGCCTTTGTTTCAGGACAGGCAATTTGTCGCTTTTCTTACAAACAGACCCGGGATAGTCTTGTATACTGCTATTGACGTACATCACCATAAGGTCATACCCCAGGTTGTATGGACTCACGCATTATCTGTAGCCAGACTCCATGTTCTTGCTATGAAACTACTATTTGCTCTCTAGCAATAGTTTGGAGTTGGGGGGATAGATACCCTTTCTATACAGTCATAATGGTATGGGAAAGTTTTCTTTCTGAATCTTTTGGGACATAAATTTAAAAAATAACTCAGGCCAAAATAATCCCTTTTTTTCTTTTGTGTCTTCCTCCTTCCCTTCTTTCTCTTTTCTTCTGAAACTTCCTTGTCCCTCCACCTCTGAAAAATACCCTTTGCACACCAGTTTAAGCCTTTTATCTTTTATACATTTTATTTTTATTTTATTTTTTATTTTTTTGGTTTTTCGAGGCAGGGTCTCACTGTGGCCCAAGCTGACCTGGAATTCAGGGTGGCCTCGAACTCACAGTGATCCTCCTACCTCTGCCTCCCGAGTGCTGGGATTAAAGACATGCACCACCACGCCGGGCTTTTTATACATTTCTTAATCCTTGTATCTTTTTTTTTTTTTTTTTTTTTTTGGTTTTTCGAGGTAGGGTCTCACTCTAGCCCAGGCTGATCTGGAATTCACTATGTAGTCTCAGGGTGGCCTTGAAGTCATGGTAATCCTCCTACCTCTGCCTCCCGAGTGCTGGGATTAAAGGCGTGTGCCACCACGCCCAGCCCTTTTATCTTAATCTACTATCTTGGGTTGGTTTTGTTTAAGGTGGGTGCTAGAGAGATGGCTCAGCAGATAAGAGCACTTCCATACAAGCATGAGGCCCTGATTATTCAGAGTTCAATTCCCCTTGCCCACCTCAGTATCTAGATGTGGCCATGTATGCCTCCTGCGGGGAGCAGAGACTAGAGAATCCTGGTGGCTTGCTGGTCATCTGAATGTCCAAAACAGCTGCTCTAGGTCTCAGTGAGAGACTCAGTCTCAAGGGACAAACAGGTGAATGATAGACGCCTGACACTGTGCTTACACCATTCCACACATACCACACACACATCAAAAGTGACATTACTGCCCCCCAAGTAAGGCCTCTCTATTAAATTATAATCAGAAACTTATCCGGCGAGGTAGCTCAGTGGCAGAATGTCTGCCTTGCATATTTAAGACCTTGGGTTTAATCCCCAGCACTATTTTTTAAAAATATCCCTTGTGTTCCACACCTCGTTTAACAAGATTATTGTCACCATTTTATAGTAAAATTGTGCCTAGGGCAGCAAGTGACCCCTCGAGATGTTTGTTTCTCAAGGGGTGGAGCCAGGAGATGAAGCCACACAACCCTGCCCAGATCCCTGCTATGCAGTCACCACCTAAAGTCCCATAGCCCCCGTCAAAATTTGAGTTGTGTGATTTTCATTTAAAACGTAATTCCAGGGGCCAAAGAGATGGCTCAGTGGTTAAGGCATTTGCCTGCAAGGCCTTGAACAACCCAGGTTCGATTCCCCAGTACCCACGAAAGCCACATGCACAAAGTGGCACAAATGTCTGGGGTTCTTTTGCTAGAAACCCTGGTGTACCCTTATTTTTTTTTAAAGATTTTATTTATTCATTTTTAATACACAGAGAGAGGGGGGAGATAG
>PVHP010033790.1:0-19451 GCA_004024765.1 Zapus hudsonius
AAATCATTATAGTTTATTCCCTGTTTTCGTGAAGGTGGACTCAATGAACTAGAAAGAAACAATGAGTTAGAGCCATGAGCAGGTATTATGAAAATCAGAGCAGTAAGAGAGCAGCCGAGAACACAAAGACTTGGAGTGCACAGCCTGTTCCAACGGGCAGACTTCCTTGAAGCAACTGCCTCAGTCTATGCAATTTCTCGCACAGACTCCATCAGAGTTGGTGTGACATAACACATTTTCTCTTCTCAGTTTCCTATTTTCTATCATTATTAAGGGGACTAAATACACAAATGTTTGTAAAGTGCTTAGAACAGTATTTCATGTGTTTCATGTACATATAACTTTTTAAGATAGGGCCTTCCTATGTATATGTAGTCCAGGCAGGCCTTGAACTCACTATGTAGGTTAGCTTGGCCTCACACTTGAGGCCATCCTTGTGCTTCAGCCTACCTAGTGCTGGGATTACAGGAATGCCATCATGCCCAATTGATTTATGTTTCTTAATATAAACAAATTATTCTTCTCAAAATAGAGACACACATTTTTCTGCCATCTGCAAAAGTGTGATTTAGCAAAATTTGTCTCCATTGCACTCCAGGTTTCTGAGTATCTTGCTTTTTTGTTTTTATTTTATTTTGAAAAAAATATTTGACTAAAGGCCTCATTGTGTAGTGCAGAAGACATCTTTATGGAGTCTGATCCAGCTTTTAACTTGTGACTACTAACCTTCATCATGTTCTTTCTCAGAGCTTTAAATCTAGGGGCTCAAGTGACATTTCAGGCACTGGCCAGAGGTGGTGAATTTCTTGGTGCCACTTGGTCACTGGTTTCATGTGTACACTCCTAATGTCCTTCATCTACTCAGAAATTCCAAGGTTGTGAGATGTACCTAACTGGGACCTCAGGCCCACACCACCATGCCATTCCTCAAATTATACCTCCAAAGCCATTGCCATTTGTGCCTTTGGGTGTAGCCATTATACGGTCACAACTCTTAGGCTAGACCTGCTTCATAATACTTTGGCTTACATTTCAGAGTTGTCCCAAATTTTGGTTTGATAGGTATTTTCCTGAAGTTAACGAGTACATTTTCTTTTAGTTTGCAACAAGTTACATACTTCTAATACAGAATGGCACATAATAATCATTCTCATTACAAAGGGAAAGAATAGGGGTATAGCAAGGAATTATCAGACCAAAGCAAGACTGAAACCCAGAAGGGCAAACTCCAAGTCTTGCAGCTCTTTGTCAGCATCTGGGACTTATGATGGAAACACCTGGGCTCCAAAGGGCTTGGGTAGCTACAGTCCTCCAGCTTTGCTGCCTGCAGCACTCATAGTATTTCATTTGGGGCTCTGAACTTTCAGGTTTTCCTGGAAGTTTTCCTATGGTTTTGACATCCCCAACATCCTTGGGTCTCCATTTTAACTTACAGTTCACCTTCATAGCTTTATACATTTGTTACAGACTTATCTCAGGAGAGATCACCCAAATACAAGTATGAATAAAAGAAATAGGAATTTATTAATCTGGGGCCCAGAGAGAAATATCTCTCAAAATTCTCCAGCCTAGAGCCAAGTCTGTAGTTTGGTTTTATAGGTTTAAAAATGAGGTGTGGCTAACAAGCAAAGCTATGGTTTGCAGAAGCAGACGTGACATTCAGCAGCTGTGATCTGCATAAAGAAGTGGGTACAAGGGAGAAAATTCAAAATTGAGTATGTGACAATTATGCAGTTAGCTGTGTGGTTTAAATGAGTCAAAATAATTTTAAAAACAAAAGCAATTCCCCCAAACATGTATATTTATCATTCCTGCAGCCGGGTTGGCCAGTCCGTTACCTATGGCAACATTCTAATCCAGTATAAACCATCTTCTCCGTTTTATCTTCAAGGACTTCTTTTAGCAAGTTTTTCCTCAGAAATTCTCCAGCTGCTGAGCAGGGAGAAGTTCAGCTTCCCTGAAATTAACAGTTTCACCAGCTTTACTGAATTCAGCTTTCTTTCTCCTTACAACTTTCAGTAATTAACCCGTTTTCTGCCACACATTGACGTCTCAGGACATTCTTGCAAGGACTATAAACCTCCCACACATTGCCTGGCCTCAGCAGCTGTCTGCAACCATGGTGCATGACTCTCTCAATCTTGCATCTTTCATATTCTCAAAACCAATAATATGTTGATGATGCTTCCCAGTTCTGCTGGCAGGTTGAGATGCAGCCTTTGTCTGCCAAACTCCCACCAGAATGGTTCATTAAGCTTTGGTCACTGTGTTCAAAGGCTTTTCTAGCCCTTAGTATGTTTGAAACATTCTACATTCCAACCCCCCCCGCAAATAGTTCCAAATACCTATAAACCACAAGTTTATCAGTGACAAAGGGCAATGAATGTTGGTGCTTAGCCATCTCTCTCCTTTTTATACTGTCGAGGACCTCAGACCTTAAATGATGCCACACACTGTTAGGGTGGGTCTTTCTACATCAAGTAGCATAATCAAGAAAATCCCTCACAGGCATACCCATAGGCTAACCTTATCTAAATAATCTCTCAAAGGTATGCCCAGAAGTTAACCTAGTTTATAAATCCATCACAGACATTGCCCAGAGGCTCCTTTCCTAGGTAATTCTAGATCCTGTCTAGCTAACTATCAATATAAGCAATCACAACTACCATGTTTTCTTTCTTTTATTTTAAAATAAGTAGAAGTGAAATAAATGACTTTCAATGAAACCCTTCCATTTATTCTGTTTTTGAGATTTGATTCCTTAAAAACTTCCAAGCTTCCAAATTGTGCTATAACTAAGACTGATGCAGAAGACAATGAATTATGAAAGTTGCCTGGGCCCATCTGGATAGCTGACTTAGAGTCAATCCTTAAAGCATACAGATCCCACTAGGTCTGACACAAATACCCTCAATGATACAAATAATCAAGGTGGGCTTTATTTTCCTCTAGTAATGTAGTAGAGCTAAGATAGACTATAACATTTCATTTACTTTTTTCCTGATAATAAACATAAACCCTTTCTATTATAGAAAACATGTGAGAAATGCTGAAAATAATAAGAGCAACCAGAAATAATCCATATTTTCACTACAGAGTGCTATTAGCATTTATTCATTGTTTTCCTTCATGCATTCACTGTAAAATTAGGTTATGAAATATACGGTTTTATATCCTACATTTCCCATGATATTCTAAGCATTTTCTTATGTGCTCACATATACTTTTTGACAACATATTCTTTGATGGATGCTTATGGTTTTATAAATGTGCTCCCACTTAGCCATCCCTCTGGCTTTGTTCCCAAGTTTTCTCTATTCTAGAAAGAACTTGGAGAACATTTCTGGTACAGTCATCATATATGTTTTGTCCAAATGATCTTGTTAGTATAATTCCTAGAATTACTTGGTCAAGTTTACTAAGATTTTGTAAGGCCACTGATTCATATTGCCAAATTGCCCTTCAGAAAGTCTTACCAATTTACAGTGCTCAAAGAAGCCAATGAAACTATGTCACCACAGAAAAACTGAGTCTAAATATTGATAGTTTGACAAGTAAAAATAATATCTTGTTTTAATATACAATTCTTTATTAGGTAGAAGTTGAAGATTATTTCACACACTTGATAAACCACTTGCATTTCTTCTTTTATGAAGTTGTCTTTTGTTGAATTTCAGACATGATTAAAGGTTAAAAGAACTGTGGTATATAGAACTACCAAGTGTCAGCTTTTATGCTTATCTGGTCAGGAGGTTGACTGTGTTTATTATTTCTTACAGTTCTAGATGTTCAATGATCCAGTGTTCTGTGATTGTTTTTGTCTCCCCTGTTGTCTTTGGGTTTCCTTAAAGACTTCTTGTACAAGGTCTGAGTCATGCATTTCTTTCAGTTTTTTTTTCTTTGTTGCTGTATATAAGCCCTATTGATGTGATGGTAAAGAAGTAGAGAGAGGGGAAGCATTCAATAATCCTTTGATTAAGTCCAAGTTCTTAAAGGGAGGTTGTGTCCCTTGGCTATTATGTGTGTGCCTTCTTAGGTGAGACAGAAAGGCTAGAGCTGCTGGACTTGGGTGCTTCCCTTCCCTTGTCCCATGTCAACTAGAATCTAAAGCCTCAGTGAATTAGCCTTTGCTAAAATAGTTTTCCATGGACTTGAGAGATGGCTCAGTGGTTAAGAGCACTATTGTTTAAGCATGATGGCCTGGGAGGACCTGAGGCTGCTTGAGTTTGACTCCCCAGAACCTGCATTATAGAAAAGCACTGAGTGTGACCAACCGCATTTGTAAGCCCAGTCAGTAGGGCAGAGTCGGAGAGGTGAGGTGAAGAGGAGGTAACAGAATTGCTGTGGCTTGCTGACTTAGCCAAAAGGGAAGTTGTGGGTTGAGAAAGAGACCCCCCCTCTCCACCATCTGAAGGAAGCATGCAGATAAACAATATTAAAAGGGAACCAAAGATTTCCTATAGTCTTCACATGCATCTAGCACATAGCACACACCATATACTACCACATATGCTTAACACACACACACACACACACACACACACACACACACACACACACACACACACACACACACACACAGTTTTCCTTGTGGGCAAGAGGCCTGAAAAGCAGAATGTTCTGAGAGTATTTCAAAATAGCTCCATTCCTACTCTGTCTGAATCAACAGTGATAAAAGGGATTTCCCCAACCCCTCAATCTCAACTGAGTACTAGAGGTAAATCTCAGAGAAGTGGTTGAGGGTCCAAACTCTTGGCTCTCCTGGTGCTTTTAACTCTTAAGGCATGTCCAAAAAGAGCCTCCAGAAATTCATCAGTTGTAGCTTAGCGTTTCTTGTCTTTGCACTAATTCACACAGAACTTTCTGCTCCAGATGGTGAACTGTGGTTCTTTGTATCTACCTGACTATCTCTCCAAATTTGGGGGCAATGATTTCTAAGAAGAGTTGTTGGTTTTCATGTTGTTCCATTTGATCTTTCTGTGAGGAAGAGAATGATAATTATTAGGCTACTTACATGCTGGCCTAGAGATGGAAGTCTGTTTCTCCTCTAGTTATAATCATCAAAAATGTTTTCAGACATTGCAAAATGCTCTATAGAGAGGGGCAAATCACCTTCAGTTGTGAGTCACAATTTATTTAATTTTAGAAAATTTTATTTTTCAGATATAGTTATTACCTCATATACTTATTATTTTGGGAGAAGTAAAATGTCAAATGTGCTATACTTTTACATATACTTCCAGAGATCTTAATCATACATGCACATATATACATTTTCCTTTCAGCTGAGTAAAATTCCATCGTGTAAATATACCACAGTTTCACTGTCCATTCCTCCATGGATGGGCATTTGGGTTGATTCCAATACTTGGCTATTATTAATTGAGCTGCTATAAATATAGTTGTACAAATGTTTCTGCGTCGAGATGTGACATCTTGTGGATAGATGCCTAGTAGAGGGATAGCTGGGTCCATTGATAGTTCTATGTCTATTGTGTTCAGGAATCTCCATACTGATTTCCAACTTTTGAACTTTTGAACAAGTTTGCAATCCCACCAGCAGTGATTGAGGGTTCCTTTCCCCCACATCCTCGCCAGCAAAGATTGTTGTTGGTTTTCTTCATTATTGCCATTCTGACCGGGGTAAGGTATCTCATTGTGGTTTTGATTTGCATTTCCCTGATGCTTAGGGATGCTGAGCATTTTCTCAGTTGAGAAAAGGCCATTTGTGTTTCCTCCTCTGTGAATTCTCTGTTGAGATCAGTGACCCATTTTGTGAGGAGGCAATTTGGGTTTTTGCAATTAATTTTTTTGAGTTCTCTGTAGGTTCTGGAAATGAGGCCTCTGTCTGTGTTGTAGCTGGCAGAAATCATCTCCCAATTTGAAGGGGGTCTATTGACTTTGAGAATGGTGTTTTTGTCTGTACAGAAGCTTTTGAGCCTGATCAGATCCCATTGGTTAAGTGACTGTTGTACTTCCTAGGCTACTGGAGATTTGCTCAAGAAGTTGTTCCCTACTCCTAACTCATGTAAGGTTCCTGCAACTTTTTCTTCCAGGGTGTTCATGGTTACAGGCTTGATATTGAGGTCTTTGATCCATTTGGAGTTGATCTGTGTGCATGGTGAAAGGTTCTCTAATTTTGTTTAGTAGAGGTTTTGGAAGTATGACCTGATGATACATCCAATCTCTTCAGGATCTGTTGTGACATGACCTTTGTCATGTCTTATTTTGTTAATTTGGGCCTTTTCAGTTTTTTGTTTGATTAAGTTGGCCAGGGGTTTATCGATCATATTGACTTATTCAAAGAACCGACTCTTTGATTTGTCTATTTTTTCAATCGTTTTCTTTGTTACCAAGTCATTAATCTCAGCTCTGATCTTAATTATTTCCTTGTGTCTCGAGCTCCTAGGGTTGGATTTTTCCATCTGTTCTAATGGCCTTAGGTATGAGGATATTTGGTTGATATGAGACCTCTCTGTCTTTGTTATGAAGGCATTTAAAGCAATTAATTTCCCCCTATAGAACTGCCTTCATTTTGTCCCACAATTTCTGAAAGGTTGTGTCCTCAGTAACATTTGTTTCTAGGAAGTTCTGGATTTCCTGTCTAATTTCTTGTTTAACCCATTCATTGTTCAGGAGCAAGTTGTTCATTCGCCAATATCTTTTGAAATTTTTGGATCCTCTCCCATTGTTAATTTCTAGCTTTAATGCATTGTTGTCTGATATGATGAAGGGGATTACATTGATCTTTCTGAATTTGCTGAGGGATGATTTATGGCCCAGTATATGTTCAATTTTGGAAAAAGGACCTTGCAGTGCTGAGAAGAATGTGTAATCTGTGTCCTTGGGGTGGAATGTTCTGTAGATGTCTGTTATCCCTAGTTTGTCAATGGTGCCATTTAGCTGCTTGATTTCCCTGCTTGTCTGTTGTTTGTACGATCTGTCTAGGGATGACAGTGGATTGTTAAAGTCTCCATCTATGATTGTGTTGGCATCTATATCTGCTTTGCTTTTGAATAATTTATGTGTAATGAATTGAGGGGCCCTTGCATTTGGTGCATACATATTTAGTAGAGTGATGTCTTCTTGCTGTATTGTTCCCTTGAAGATTCGGAAGTGGCCATCATCGTCCTTTTTTATTGCCGTTGGCTTAAAGTCTATTTTGTCAGATATTAGAGTAGCCACACCTGCTTTTTTATTTTTCCCACATGCCTGGAAAATTGTTTTCCACCCTTTTATTCTCAGTAGGTTACTGTCTTTAGCGATAAGGTGTGTTTCTTGAAGGCAACAGACGGAAGGGTCCATTTTCCTGATCCAACCTGCTACCTGTGTCTTTTTATAGGAGAGTTTTGTACATTTACATTCTAAGTTATAACTGTGAGGTTTTCCATGTTGTAGAGAATATGGAGGTTGGTATCTGAGCTGTTGCTGCTATCTCTTTTGTGTTACCTTGTTTGTTCTCTGTTCTTTTCCTGGGGTCGGTTATCTGTTTCGTCTGCAAGGGATATCTCATGAAGTATCTTTTGAAGGTTTGGCTTTGTGCTCAAGTAATTGTAAAGCTGATTAGTCTCGTGGAATACTTTAATTCCTCCATCAATTATGATGGATAACTTTGCTGGGTAGAGTAGTCTAGGTTGGAATCCATTCTTCTTTAAGCCTAGAATCCCTTTGTTCCAAGCTCTCCTGGCTTTTAAAGTTTCTATGGAGAAGTCTGACATGATTCTGATGGGTTTTCCTTTATATGTGAGTTTCCTTTCTCTCATTGCTCTCAGGACTCTCTCTTTATCTTCAGTGTTTGGCATTGTAACTATGATATATCTTGGGTTGTTCCTCCTTGGTCCAATTTGTTTGGGGTCCTCCATATCTCTTTTAGTTGTACAGGACTATCTCTTGCCAAATATGGAAAGTTTTCTTGAATAATTCTGTTGAATATATTTTCTATGCCCCTCATTTGGTTTTCTTCTCCTTCTGGGATCCCCATGATCCTGAGATTAGGTCTTTTTATTGTATCCCACATTTCTCTTGAGTCTTGTTCACTTGCTCTTTTGTATTTTGTCAAGGTTCTGATTTCCCTTGAATTCTCCTTTGTTCTGTCTTCCATATCTGAGGTTCTGTTTTCCCAGTGATTGATCCTGTTGGTAAGAGATTCAAGGGATGTTCTTATTATTCCAATATGGTTTTTGTTTTCTGTAACTTCTTTCTGGGTTGCTTCTATCATCCTGTTGAGATGTGATTTCATTTCAAGGTTTGATTTAATTACTTCTTCCTGACAGTCATTCTTATATTTGCAGATGACTTTGGTTAATTTGGAAAGCTGATTTTTGATACCTTCAGTTTGTTGGCTTGTCTTTAATTCTGATATGTCTTTTCTGATGTCCAACCATGATTCTCCTCTAATATATTAAGTCTGGTGGCAAAGCTAATGAGCCCACTTTGTACCCTTTCAATATGTTGGTCCATTTTTTCTTTCATGACTAACATTAAGTTCTCCTTAGAATCTGTGCCAGTATGATCAGAGTTTAGCGTCGTGTCATCCTGGGCCTGCTTCTGCTCTCTCTCTTTAGCGGTGTTGTTGTTGTCATTTGGTGCAGTTTTCTCAGCTGGTGTAATATTCTTGCGTTGAGGTCTTCCCATTTTGATTCCACTTGAGGTGGTTGGAGGAATGCCTTTGAGATATCTGCAGGGGTCGGCAGTCATGGGGGATGGCAGAGGGCAGTGAGCACTGGGCGGGTTCAGTTGTCAGGGCTCTGTGGGTTGTTGGTTTTGGGGAGGGGTAGCGGACCCCCAGATGTTGTGGGTATAGGGGGTTGGGCCACCGGATTGGGCAGGCAAGGGGAACAGGCCCACAGGGGCCTGCGGACCCACGGGATGGGTTCAGCGGGGGGAGGGACTGGCATGGGGGTGAGGCCGCTGAGATCCCTGGAACTAGTGTTGCTGGCTTCTCTGGGCGCAGATAGAGTGGCTGATGGGTTCTTCAGGAGCAGAAAATGAGGGGGGCAGATGCGTTGGAGGCTGGAGGTCTGGAGGAGGGGCCACGTAAGAACCCCTGGGCCAATTTGGAAGGCAGCAGAGAAAGAAAAGGAATAAAATAAAATAAAATAAAAATAAAAAATAAACCAGGAACCGGTGAAAGAGAAAGAAAAAAAAAGGGATTAAAAAACCAGAATAATGGGCTGGAGAGATGGCTCAGCGGTTAAGACACTTGCCTCCAGTGCCTAATGCTCTGGGTTTAATTCCCCAGGACCCACATAAGCCAGACCCACAAGGTGTGACCCTGGTGCTCTCTCTCTTTCTTTCTCACTCTCTGTATCTCTCTGGTAGAAAATGAATAAAATATTTAAAAAATACAAAATAAACAAGAGAACAGATTAGCGAGGGGGGAGGGGCGGGAGAGACTCGCTGAAGTCCAGAAGGCAGGGGGAAGGGCTATGTAGGAACCCCTGGTCCTACAGGTGAAAGAGAAAGAAAAGAAAAAAAATGATTAAAAAACCAAAATAAACAAGAGAACAGAAAAGCGAGGGGGGAGGGGTGGGCAGAGGCCCTGGAGTCCTGAAGGCAGGGGGAGGGGCTACGGAGAAGCCTCCATGGAACCGATGAAAGAGAAAGAAAAGAAAAAAGAAAAAAAATGATTATAAAACCAAAATAAACATTTGAATAGTGTAGTGAGGGGGAGGGGCGGGGCAGATGCGCTGGAGTCTGGAAGGCAGGGGGGAAGGGCTATGTACAGATGGCCGATGGAGAAAGAATATTAATATAAGAAATAAAACTTAAAAAAATAAGAAAAAGTTGAAAAAGAAAGACATACAAGTGCCCGGGAAGGGCGGGATAGACAGAGGGTGGGACAGTTGGGGACGAAACCCAAGGGAGGCCGGCTGAGTAGGCACTGATACTGCTCCGGCACAGCCTGCCTGCTCGGGATGACTCACTGCCTCGCGAGCGCTGTTCCTCTCTGGTGGCTTCCAGTTGTGAGGATCCTGTGCTCAGAGGTGTCTGGAGTTCAGCGTGTGGCTGCAGTTTGTGTCCATGACCTGGATTCCCGCTGAAAACCCTGGCCCTTGATTCCCAAGGTGTACGGCATGTCTGCTAGTCACCCATCTTCCCTGGAAGCCGTGAGTCACAATTTTATACTATGTAGAACACCATATATTATGGTATTTGATAGTATATCTTATATATCAATTAGAATGGAATAAAGCAAATGAAAGTTCCTGGAGATTTGGTTAGGGGAATGCTGTGATTTTTACTGGTGTTCGTCATGGACTCTGTGGCAGACATTGGCTTTAAACTCATTTTCTTTTCCTTAGTACTTGTATTTTTCAGCTTCCTGGAATTTAGATGGGGCCATATGAGCAATTCTGGTTAATTGAATATGTTCCTGGCCTTTATATCACCCCACATGACCCTCATATTCTTTTACTTTATGATGAGAAAGTCAAATTTAGAAGGTCTAGTAAAGTAAAAATGATCATAAGACATATGGAGTCACAGCTTGCTTGATGAGAAGCCAAGTGGGAGAGCCTCACCTCCAAACTATAACACCCATGTTGGACTTTGCACAAGTGATAAATAATTTCTATTAGAATTTAGGATTAATTTATCACTGCAGCATATCCTAGTGTAACCTTACTGATTCAGTCACTTGAGAAATTTAATATTTAAGAGAAGGATGACTCAAGAAGTTTAGAAAACTTGAAGAAATGTAGGGATAGACATTATTGTTTATATCAAAGAGCAGAATGCAATTAGTTATTCCTATTGAAATTAATTCTAAATAAATTGATTGCTCAAAAAGTCATACCAAAAAAAAGCTATACCAGAAAAATTGTCAGGTCTCCAATAGTGCTCAGTTCTAAAAAGTTGCCTTGAGCTAGACCCCTACAATTCCCATGCTTCCCCATCGTATGCCTGATTGTACTAACCAGTACACTCTTTTCCAAGGCGGGAACCAGAAGAAATTTTCCATTTTGGTTGCAATTTATAGAATTGAAAAATGTTATTAAGGGAATAATTCAGCCATATGAAGATAATAAACCAACTCTACCCAATGGCAGATTTTAGATGGAGGCCAAAAAATTCAGATATTTAGTCCTCCCCACTAATTAAAAATCCTGTGGAATGTAAAAGATTAGGGGACACTGAATTTAAGTAATCCGTGGTCTATCTGACACTAACACGGAAGAGAAGTTAACATTTGTGACTTTAAAATGCAAATAGCATTGCCCTATTTACATATCTTATGTGGGAAGTACCAGGTTTTAATTTTAACTGCACACCACCTTCTCAATTGTTCCCTGAACAGAGTAGAAGCTTAGAGAAAATTATATGGAAAAAAACTGATAATAAAACTGGGGACTGAATGGAGTTTAAAGTTCAAACAAAGTGCATTCCATAGCTGGTAATTCTATAATCCATGCACATAATCAGGGAAAGTATTCAGGCTTTTATAGTGTTTCTGACTGCCTGAATGGAATTACAGGAAGGAAAATTCATCAAAAAAGTAGACTCATGATATGCAAGGCAATAGCTTTAGAGTTTTAAGAATTTTTTTTCTCATCTGATGTAAAAGTCTTCACATAAAAGAGGATTGGATTTATGCTTTGGCTTTTTTTGGGTTTGTGCTCTGGAATACAACCTATGTTTTATTTAATCATGTGAAGGAATGAAGGTTAAGTGACAAATGACAGGTAGATTAAATATTCAGCCATAAGATACATCAAAAGGAAGGATTCTTTTCCTCTTTATTGGTCAAATTCCTCCTTGCTTGATTTTGGGAAGAGGACATACTCTAGGAAAATCTGTCATTTTGTCATTACTTTAGAGATTCTCTCTCTCTCTCTCTCTCTCTCTCTCTCTCTCTCTCTCTCTCTCTCTGTCTCACTTGTTCGCACGTTCTCTCACTCTGGCTCTCACTTGCACTCTCTTGCTCTGTCTTGCTCATTATCTTCCTTTTTCTTTTCTTAATTTTCTTTTCTGATGGGGTCTTGTTTTGTTGTCCAGGCTGACCTTCAATTCATGACTATCTTCTTGTATTGACCATCTGAATGTTAGAGTTACAGGTGTGACAGCTGTGGGCTGTCATATTTGGCTCCCTCTACTTTCTTCTCTTTCTCTCCTCTCCCCTTTTATTTCCTCTCTTCTCTCGATTTTCCCCTTTCCCATTCCCCCCTCTTCCATTGGTGGGGGTCTATACAAATAATCTACCATTGAGTTTCATCCCCCAGCCCTACAGATCACTGATTAGGTTATATTATAGTAGCCTCATTTTCTAGGCTTTTTCCCCAGTACCATCAGCTATGACATTAGTCAGGGCAGGGTCGGCTATAGTGCTGCTAGAGATTATTATCCTAATTCTCTCAAAGGTTAATTTTTAACCATGTTACAGTCTGATGTAGGTTTATGAGCACTCCTTTGCAGTTCTACTCCAACATTTACTCAGAAATCTGGGCCATTTCTGGGGCAAAGAGAGGCTTCTGGAAGGAGAAGTAATCAAGGCAAGGTGATCAGAGGGCTGGAGCAAGGTAGACAGGACCTAAGGTTTGTGTAGGAGTGGAGAGAGAGTATGAAGATCTTGAAGATAGATGGCTCTAGCATTTCCCTCTTGTACTTCCAAAACTCCTCAGGCCATGGGTTGTGCATCAGGAACTTTTCCCACTTCTTTCCTCCTTCAAGGTCCTAGCTACCTATTCTTTCTACTTTTTATGGGGAGAACTTCCATAAATATAAACCATATACCATGATCATAACACTTTCTCACCATCCAACCATTTACCCCTCCCAAACCTCCCTCCATTGAATATCTTCTTCTTTCCAACTATTCTCTCTTTTATTTTGATGTCATCATTTTCCCTCCTATTATTCAGGTCTTGTTTATGTAGTATCAGCCACAGTGAGGTCATAATATCTAGGCTGCTTTGTGTCTTGAAGACAGTGTTATAAGCACTCCTCCCCTTCCTTTGACTCTTAAATTCTTTCCATCATCTCTTCTTCAATGGTCTCTGAGCCCTGGAAGGTGTGATAGAGATGTCTCACATAGTGCTGAACACTCCATTGTCCCTTCTTCTTAGCCCTTTTGGTCAGTTTTGAGTCACTCTATTGGTGATCACCATGTGAAAAAAAGCTTCTTAAACCAAAAGTGAGGGCAGCATTAGAACATGGACAAAAGCATAAGTGTTTAGAGGGCAGTTCGGTGGTCATAATTATATCCATTTAACCAGACAACAGTAGTAGTTTTCCTCCTAGGGCTTATGACCTCCCAAGCTTTTCATTAGGTTTTCAGTACCAGGCAGCAATTCATTCCTGTGGAGTGGGCCTCAAGCCCAATCAGAGAGCAATTGGTTTCCCCATAACAGACATATGACCATTGCATCAATTGGTATATTTGCCTGGCTGGACACCTATCTAGCTAATTAAACACTTTTTTTCTTGTGTACATATGTAAGTATAATGTCCTTACATGTGTGCCTGCATATATGCATGTATCAATATGTGTGTGCATGTATGTGAATGCATGTGGAGGACAGAGATTGAAGTTAGGTGTATTCTTCAGTCTTGTTCCACCTTATTTACTGAGGCAGGGTATCAGAGATTACCTTCTTGGTTAATGTGTCCCAGGGATCCTTCTGTCTCTGCCTTCACAGCACTTGGATTACAAGTGTGTGCCGTCATGCCAGATATTTTTACATGGGAACTGGAAATTAAACTCATATTACTCATTGAACCATCTCCCTAATCCAGTTGGATTCTTACCTGTTAGAATACGTGTGGGAAAAGAGTCCCCAGAGGTATGTTTTGTCATTTGCAGGAGAGCTGTCCCAGGGGCTGGACAGGATAGAGGGCAGGCTGAGGGCAGGATAGAGGCAGCCTAATTGAAATAGTAACCAAACAAAGCTTTAATTCTCAATGATTTTTTCCTGCTTATTAAATTTACTGTTTTTTTTTTCTTGCATGTTCTTACTCACTACTGTCACTTGCTGTCATAGTCAGCCACAAAACTGCTGTGATGAACCTCCAAACCAGCAGTTTATGAGAGGAAGAAAAAATTTATTTTAAGTTTTACAGGTCTAACTAAGGAGAAAAACCACCAGCAGCAACCCTAAAAGCAAGCATTTACACTCAGACTGCAAAACCCAGTAGGGGATGCCAGGCTTGAGCTTAGACAATTCTTTGTATACCTACAGCTGAAAGTTTAGATCCACACCTAGAAACACCTTAGGGCTGGAGCTTAGGATCTTACCTGGCCAAGGTGATACCACCTCCAGCCAGGTGGCTGTAGACAAATTAAAAGCTTTAATAAACTCTTGAATTTCTTGGGGGTCATCCATTTAAACTACCACAATGCACCCCTGACCACCAATAGATTTATAATCATTTCACATTATATATTGTGCTTAGTCCAAATTTAAAGGTATACTCTTTAAAGTCCCAAGTTTCATCTGAGATTTAAGATTGTCTTTTAACTTTGAGTCCTGTAAAATCAAAACAAGTGATAAATTTTAAACATTTAATGCCACAGAGTAAACATTTCTAACTCTTATGAGGCATAACAAGGAGAGACTGGACCAATGAAAACTCAAAAACCATTAGCAAGCATCACACTTCTGTAGTTCAAGTCTGATATCATAACCAGTGACTGATGGTCTCCATATTTTTCAATTCCATTCTTCCAGCTTGGCTGAGGAGCTGGGGGAAACTTCTATCTTGAGCCAACAGTGCTTCAAGGTAGCTCATTAAACAGTTTTGGTGTATCCAAATATCTTTGGTTCTGCATTGTAAACCACAGTACATGTTTTCAACAGCTTCACTGACTGATCAGGGACTTCACCCTCTGTTCCATGTACTACATCTCAGCAAGTGGCTCTTGGAACTGTGTGTACTTTATGATGCACTCAATGCATGTATTCCTCATGTATTTTTTTCTCAAAAGTAATAACTGGTGTGTAGGACACAGCCATGTTGTTAATTCAAAGATTAAAAAAAAAACTTCAGACATAGCATGATGGCAGACGAGGAGCAGGCAGCTGGGATCCAAACCCCTGACCCCAGCAGGCCCTGAACCCAAGCTACCCCTCTCCCCAGCACCTGCACCAGCCCAGACAGGGTCCTCCAATGGCTTTCTACTCCACAGAGGAATGGAGAGCCACCCCTCCCCCACCTCAAGCTCCCACCATTGTCTCTTCGCAGGCGGTTCCCGAGCCCTTGCCGGCTGAGGACCTCTCCCTCCCGGGGCCCCATCCCTACAGTGCACGATTCTTTCTGCAACCCCCCACCCACAGGCAGACGTGCTTCTAGGGCAAACTGACCTAGCTCAGTTCAGAAGCCCACTAGGGACAGCAGCTGTGGGTGGGGCCAGGCCTCTGGCAGATACCTGGGAACTGCTGCCCCTGCAGGGAGGGCAGAGGCCAGTTCAGGCAAGGACCATGTGCCACTGCCAGGAGGGCACAGGTGTCTTTGGTGGGCACCAGGGACCATGTGCCACTGAAGGGAGGACACAGCAAAGTGGGCTGAACAACACTCCCAAGGGTGCCTGAGTCCCACTCCCCTAATTGGACATGGGCAGAACCAACAAAAAACCCCACAGAAATCAAAGATGGAACTCCTCAACTCAGGGCCCCTAGTCCCATCATAGAACAGGAAAGTGGCAAGGAAGTTGAGACAACAAACATACAACCCCAAAGAGAGAATAATATGACTCCTGACCACAACTGCAATGCAAACATGAAATAGTTAATGGCTGATATGGAAACTATGAAAAAAGACATGAATGAGATGAAGCTCGCTAACATAGATTCCAGACTGAATTTAATGGAGAGAAATATGAATGAATTCAGAAACACATTAAGTGAATTAACGGTGAACCAACAATGGGAGGAGCTAGACAATCAATTGATTAAATTTGACAAGGACTTAAGAAAACTTAAAAATGATTTTCAAGAATCCCTAGCAAAAGCAAAAATAGACTGGAAATTTGATCTCACAAAAGAATTGGAGACTATAAACAAAAATTATAGCAGAAACCAAAAATGAAATGGAGTTGTTAAAAACCTCCCTTGAATCAATCAGTCCCAGAGTTGACAATCTGGAGGACAGACTCTCAGAATTTGAGGACAAGACAGAAGGAATTAATAAGAATGTCATAGGTTTCAATAAATTCAAGAAATCAAGTGATCAAAATTTGAGGGATCTATGGGATACCATAAAGAGGCCAATATTAGAATCATGGGTATCCTAGAGTAAGAAGACGCCAGGCTAAGGGCATAGGAAATATTTCAACAGAATTATTCAAGAAAACTTAGCCTATCTAACAAGAGAAAGCCCACTCAACACTCAAGGGGCCCAGAGGACTCCGAACAGACAGGACATGAAGAGGAATTCTGCAAGACATTTTAATTAAGATGCCTAACATAGAAAGCAAAGAGAAAATAATCAAAGCTGCAAGAGAAAAGCAAATCATAACTTATAAAGGAAAATCCATCAGACTTACCTGAGACTTCTCATTAGAAACCATGAAAGCCAGAAGGGCTTGGAATAATGCTTTTCAGGGCCTTAAGAAGTATGGCTTTCAACCTAGACTATGGTACCCAGCAAAGCTATTTCTCCTGATAGATGGAGAATTGAAAGTGTTCCATAAAGTAAACGAACTCTACGACTATTTGAACACAAACCCTAAATTACAGAAGATTCTATAGGACATTTCCCACATAGAAGAAACAAGAAATCTACCTAAGAAGAGTACCAGAGATCAGGCACGACAATCAGAGTCAGTGTGCTAATAACAGCAGCACAAACACCAAACTCCATTAATCCTTCAACATGACAGGGCTTACAGCAAACCTAACAGTTATATCACTGAATATAAATGGACTTAACTCCCCTATAAAAAGACACAGACTTGCAGGGTGGATCAGAAAAATGGACCCTTCCATCTGCTGCCTTTAGGAAACTCACCTTACCTCGAAAGACAGCAATCTTCTTAAAGTAAAAGGATGGAAAACAGTTTATCAGGCATGTGGAAGTAAAAAGCAAGTGGCTGTGGCTTTAATCTCTAACAATATAGACTTTACACCAAAATCAATTAAAAAGGATAATGATGGTCACTTCTTACTCATCAAAGGCATGATCTAACAGGAAGATATCACCATCATTAACATATACGCACCAAATTTGGGCGCAACACAGTTCATAAAGGAAACCCTATTCAAAAATAAAGCAGAAATAGACTCTAAATCCATCATAGTAGGAGACTTCATATCTTTTACACGTCTATCATCTCTAGACAGATCAAGCAAACAGAAGATCAGCAGGGACATAACAGAGCTCAATAACACCATTGACCAGATGGGGATAACAGATATTTACAGAAAGTTCTACCCCATAGACACAGAATATACATTCTTCTCAGCAGTGCATGGGACTTTTTCTAAAATTGATCATATCCTAGGTCGTAAATCATCCCTAAACAAATTCAGGAAGATTGACATAGTTCCTTGCATCATATCAGATCATAATGCATTAAAGGTAGAAATTAAAAATGGAACAGGATCCAGAAAATACACAAAGTACTGGCACCTGAACAATTCGCTCCTAAAATAATGATTGGGTCATCCAAGAAATAAAACAGGAAATTCAAAATTTCCTAGTAGTAAATGATGATCATAACACATCTTATCAGAACTTGTGGGACACATTGAAGGCAGTCCTAAGGGGGAAATTCATTGTGCTAAATGCCTTCATATAAAAGACAGAGAGGTCTCAATCATCTAACCACCCATCTAAGATCATTGGAATAGATGGCAAAAACTAACCCCAGGAGCTCACAACCAAAGGAAGTAATTAAAATCAGAGCTGAGATTAATGATTTGGAAATAAAGAAAATGATTAAAAAATAGATAAATCAAAGAGTTGGTTCTTTTTTTTCTGATTAAGGTTCCTCTCTCTTTTTTTAAAAATATATATTTATTGTCCATAATGAGTTACATTATTTAGTGGGCAAACAATGCGTTGATATCCCGAATTCCCCAATACTCCCCCCCATCCCTGATCAGTTGGATATCCTCCTCCGTGGGCTGTCTGTATTAGTTCTTGTGGCAAGGGATCCTGGATATCCTAGTACTCAGCCCAGTCTTCCTGGCCCAAGTGTGTTGCTACTGATGGGTGCCATGCCTCCGGACAGTCTCCCCCACCACGGCTCTCACAATCTTTCCGCCCCCTCGTCCGCTCAGTTCCCTGAGTCGTGGTGGGTGAGTAATAAGGCTGCTTTAATGTTGCGAGCTTAGGGGTTCTTATGTCGAAAATCCTTGGTTTCTGTCTCAATGGCCTATCCTGTGTTGATTGAATGACTGTGGTTATAGGTCCCTTGTTCATCTGTCATTGTCTGCTGGGTTTCCTATGAATCCTCCCGATATGACTGTGGCGGCTCCTCTCTTGCCAGGATCTCAGCCATTGGCCTACGGTTGGTTGGTAAGGTTAGATGGGCCACATCTCTCTCGTTGTATCCTGAAAAACACAAACACATTTGGCTTATTCAGAGTTGGTTGAATGGCTGTGGTTATGGGTCTCTTGTTCATCCCGTCCTTCTCTGCAGGGTTTCATATGGATCCTCCACAATATGACTGTGGTGGCTCATCTCCTGCCATGATCTCATCTTTTGGCCTGCTGTCGGGTGGTAGGGTTATATGGGCCACAGCTCACTCGCTATATCCTGAAAAATACAAATATGATCTCCATCGGAGAGTTAGAACAGTATAGGTTAACAAATATACACCATTCTGGATTACCTAGTTTCTATTTTTAGTAGCCTCCCTTTCAGACATTCGCATAGTGCATCTTTTCTTGAGAGCCCAAGTGTATGGGATCTGGTGCATATTGCCCTAAAACCCCATTTCCAATCAAGGGTTCCCCCTCAGTGAGTGGAATATTTGGCCGAATTTAATGGCTGTTGATTGACGCCCCCAGGCCCAGGCTCCTTCATTGCACAATTGCTCCTTTCTTGGTTTGCTGTTCTCTCCCAGTAGGAACTGTATCCAGCCTATTCATGGCTGCAGACTATGTTTCATGCCAATGGTCTGTTTACTCCAGTTATCACCAATCAGTTTCCCCTGGCAGCCTGTGCAGTGCCCTCCAGCCCTTCACTAACTGCCATCTGGGGGTTGGTTACCATTTCAGACCTCAGTGGAACTCTCGATGAAGATTGATGGCATTCTGTGGTTTCTTCAGCAACAGGATTTTGTCTCAGGCCTGGGGAGGGCGTTCAAGAGCCTTGACAGAGTTCTGTCTTGTTTTTGGAACCTCATGGGTCACTTTGGTCAACAGCTCAGTGAGGGAAGGGACCAGTGAGTGGGACCCAGGGCTTTCAGACTGCTCAATTATTCACAGACTTAAACATTCTCCCCTGCTACTCATGACCCCTCTTGCTGGTTGACGCCCACTATTTACTCTTTAGGTTACAGTATGCT
>PVHP010033791.1:0-19433 GCA_004024765.1 Zapus hudsonius
CTCCGTGGGCTGTCTGGATTAGTCCTTGTGGCAAGGGATCCTGTATATCTTAGTACTCATCCCGGTCTTCCTGGCCCAAGTGTGTTGTTACTGATGGGTGTCATGCCTCCGGACCGTCTCCCCCACCACGGCTCTCACAATCTTTCCGCCCCTCTTCCGCTCAGTTCCCTGAGTCGTGGTGGGTGAGTATTAAGGCTGCTTTAATGTTGCGAGCTTAGAGGTCCTTGTGTCGAAAATCCTTGGTTTCTGTCTCATTGGCCTATCCTGTGTTGATTGAATGACTATGGTTATAGGTACCTTGTTCACCTGTCATTGTCTGCTGGGTCTATATTTTTTTGAATGACACACGATTCTCAAGTCAGTTAGGGTCTCCGAATGGGTTACATGGTGCTGACTTTTTTTAAGGTGCATGGATTACATAGAGCTGATTTTAAAAAAAAATAACATGTAGAGGTCAAAAACTTAAAAAGTGACACCTCACTTCTGCCTAAAGACTATGACTTTTACTGGTGACATTACTCGGCGGTATAAATAGGAACCCATGCAAATGCACTCAGCGTCCATTGCTCCCAAGGAGAACGATGTTGGAACCACACAAATACTGTCCGCAAATGAGAAGTAATTTGTAGGAAGCTGAGAAATGGTGACGGTGTGCGGCAGGTGTGAGGAGAAACCCTCCTCCCTGGTAGCACAGACCATTGTCAAGAAGTTTCAAGCTCTTAGGAATTTCCCATAACGACAAGAAAAGTAAGGGGTTCTTCACTTGCAAGGTAGATACACGCACATCTGTATATGCGCATGTTTATATATAACCAATGACGTGTATGTGCATATGTATACATACATATGTATGCATGTAGACAAACTAGAATGATTTACTTTCAGCCAGTGCCAAGTCCTAGACAATCCCAAAGTAAGATTTGTCATTTGTTTACACTGACCTTCTTATGCTACCAGAACATCAAAGAATTTCCGAGGAAAACACATCCATCGTTGTTTAAAGAAAGCTTAACGTTAAATCATTGAAGCGCACAGACACATAAATATTATTGGGGAGTTCTTCGTGTTGTTTGGGGTGGTTTTTAGCTTGGCCCTCCAATCTTCACAAATTTCATGCACACTCTTCTCCTCCTAACTACATTTAAAAGTGGGGTACAGATGCCACAGTGCAGATATGGGGCACTGCCCTTCCCTGCCAGAGTGTTATGAGGTCTGCCTCATGATGTCTCTGATGCCCTGGTGTCTTTCCTGTATTGTTAACTCATGTGCAAGAATCATGGCGCAAACAAGGGTATGAGGAAGCCGAGGAGCTGGCCAACACACCCCTAACTGAATGCCTGAGAATCAGTACGCTATAAACCTTTGGACCAGACTGAACTGGACTGGGCTGGGTGGGAGAGATGGCTCAGTGGTTAAGGCACCTGCTTGTAGAACAGAAGGACTTGAGTTTGATTCCCCAGCACCCACGTAAAGCCAGATGCTGGAGTTCGTTTGCAGTGGCCAGAGGCTTTGGTGCGCCCACTCTCTCTAAACAAAAAAACCAACCAAACTTTGGATGTTTTTCACAAACATGGTCCCGCTCCGTGCAGTGAGGAGGAAGAAACTCCCCCCGTGTGGTCCAGCATTTCAGAGGAAACGTTTCAGGCATTTACCAAGACACGGGGTACTATGCAGAGGTGTGGATGCAAATGAGAAGATATTTCAGACAAGAAGCAACCCAGTGTGCAGAGAGCTAGGTGAAGCAATAACCATTTCAATCTATGTGCTGCACTTCCCGCCAGGAAGAAAAGATACAGAATGGGGGAAGGGGAGGGGTAGACCACCCACGTGGTTGTTCTTTGGGTCTCCTGGGTCCCAGGGCTTCATGGTACTGCTATGCACCCCATGTTACCATGAAGCCCAACTGAGGTAAGCAGTGTGCTAGGGTGTATGAATCCAGTCCCAGGGGCTCCATATGTAGTCAATCGAAATGTAATGGAAGCATTTCACTGGGGCTCCCCCCCCCATCTACCCCGAGTTTGGGAAGCATAGGACTCTGACCACCATACTCAGGGACATCCAGGTGTAATACACCAGGAGAAGGTGACCTCTGACTGGGGTGGAGGCAGGTGGATGATACTTCCTAGGACTTCCGCGCTGACACCTTGCTTAGCAAACACAGACTTTCTCCGGCTTGGCTGGATGCCACATCATTAGAGCAGAACCTGCGAAGTCCCTAAGGGCTCATCTTTTGGTAAACTGTAACTGTCTTTGTGGTATTTCCTGTTTGTGGGATGCAGAGGAAGTTGTAGGACCCCTGCTTAACTTCCATCATGGAAGCTGCCTTTATTTTCTTTATTTTATTATTTAATTTTTTAAAATTAAAATTTTATTTTATTTATTTATAAATTTTATTTATTCATTTTCAAGCAGAGAGAGAGAGAGAGAGAGAGAGAGAGAGAGAGAGAGAGAGCGAGCGCACCAGGGCCACCACCTTGTGGGTCTGGCTTATGTGGGTCCTGGGGAATTGAACCCAGGGCCTTAGGCACTGGAGGCAAGCGCCTTACCCGCTGAGCCATCTCTCCAGCCCGCTGGAGTTTTCAACTCTGCACACCTCCGTGACCACCAACTTGGTAGTGACAAAGCACCTTTCCTCTTCTGTCTCAAGGCAGCAACAGCAGCACAGGGAGTGTTTTATAGCTGGGTTTAGCCACCCACCAGCAAAGAACCTGGACATACAAGCTTTCTCTTAGTGGCGTTTCATGGTGAGGGGCCTGCTGAGCGGGGCACTCCTCAGGGAACTGGAGGAGCATCAAATGTGTCCCAAGTCTCCCCCAAGAGGACAGGGGACACAGCAGAGGATCAGACATCAACCTCTTCTTCTGGCTACTGATTCTTCCCAAACTAATGCTTGAACCTGTTCTTTTCAACAGAAGGCTGGGGGTGATGGTGGGGTGATGGTAGGAAGGGCTGGGTGAAGCCAAGCTCACAGTGTCCTCCATGGGAAGGCAGCTTAGGGGTACCAGGACCCCCCAAGAGTAAAGTAAAAATGACTGAAGATGAGAAAGGCCCGCCCTCCTGGAAGACAGGTAGCTGGTTTTTCCTTTTTCTTTCCTGGAAATGGGTAGCACCTGGACACCTGGGGTGGGGGCTGGACTGACCGGCTCAGCCTAGGTCCCGTCCAGTCAATTTCCATAATAGACCCCAATCAGGGTGTCCAGGTGGGCTTTCCCATCTCCGGGAAGCCCCTTGGCAGGAGCTCTGCCTTCCTTCCCTCTCTAAGCTCTATAGTAACATCTTTCTAAGCTTCATTTTCTATGGTCTGTGGATTTCCTTCCTCAAAATTCCTAGGACAAGCCAGGTATGGTGGCATGCACCTTTAATCCCAGCACTGGACAGGAGTCGCTCAGGATGAGTTGTTTATTGGCCAATAGATCTGCTGATAGACCTGGAAGCTAATACCACTGAATAATGTCCAAAAATGGTCTTAGCAGCAATTTATGTGCCTGTTTGCTAAGCCCTGGGTCGTGCATGTGCTAAACAAACACTCCACTGATGAGCTACAATCCCAGCCAACTGTTTAAAAAGTACCTTTTATTTATTTAAACATGTAGATATTATTTATTTGACAGAGAGAAAGAGAGAGTGGGTGCACCAGGGCTTCCTGCCAAACTCCAGATGCATGCACCACTTTGTGCATCTGGATGTATGTGGGCACTTGGGAATCGAACCTGGGTCATCAGGCTTTGCAAGCAAGTACCTATAACTGCTGAACCATCTCTCTGGCCCTAAAAACACTAAAAAGTGTTTTTTAAGGATGACTAGAATGATTCCTAGCTAAGCACATCCCTGAATCCCAAGCCCCCTGAGGAGGCCGAGTGGCTCTGGGCCTCAGTTACCATATTGAAGAAAGGATATATAAGGCTCTGTGGAGTCAGGAAAGGAGGGGAAAGACGTAAGGCCCTCAGGCACAGTGCCCAGCACATCAGATGTGCCATGACATCTTTTAAACCCGAGTCCCTGCTGTTTGTGTAAGTGCAGCGATTTCCCTCCTCGCTCACTTCCTCTGGGATTTTACCGGGAAGCAAAGAGGAGCCCAGCCAAGTCGGCTGCCCACTCCATGTCCACAGTGTGCACGCCTCTCATTCACTAACTCAGGCTCCTATTGTGTCCACACTGATGCTGGAGGAACCTGGGGGTGGGGAAGGCACACTATTGTCTTGTTTCCAAAGGCACTGTTTTTCCCAGGCAGGGAGAATTTCAGTCCAGCTACCTAGAGACCCAATGAAAAAGGGAAATGCAAAAATCCCCACCAGGTCTTTGTAAAAGTGTGTCCTTGGCAAAGGCTACATTCTTTTATGGCAATGAAAATTGTCAGATATTCCATTGAAGACTGACTGAAGGAGCGAAATATTCATGTTCGGCTCACATAAAAAACAAACAGCTATCTTCTCTGTCACTACCCAACATATGGCCACAGTCCTCAACTTGGCTGATGGGCTTGGTGACGCACGCCTTTAATTCCAGCACTCGGGAGGCAGAGGTAGGAGGATCACCATGAGTTCGAATCCAGCCTGAGACTGACTACCTAGTGAATTCCAGGTCAGCCTGGACTAGAGTGAGACCCGACCTTGAAAAACTAAATAATAGTAACACTGGGCTGGAGAGATGGTTCAGTGGTTAAAGCCACTTGCTTACAAAGCCTGACAGCTGGGGTTCAAAGCCAACCACACAAAGTGGCGAATGGGTCTGGAGTTTGGATAGTAGAAGGCTCCGAAATGCTCTGTGTCTCTCTCTCAAATAAATAAATAAAAATATTAAAAATACATAAAACTCAGTATTGTGTTGAATGCCTGTGAAATCCTAAGGCCCGGAGCTTAGAGCGAGTGGTTTGGCTGGGTCAGTGGTGGCACTGGGACCCTTTCATAACTCTTGTGTGACCCTGTGCAGGAGGACAGCCATGATCTCGGAGTCCCCTCAAGTTGGTGACAACTGCAGACTCTGGCATGTGTTTCGGTGTGGGAAAGGCGGAGTTGTCAGAGCTGTGGATAAGTTTGGGGAGGAAGAGACGACATGGGACCTTTGTGGACAGCTGGGTTCAGGACCATCACCGTGGAGGCTGTATCTGTGATTCGTGGATATTTATGGAGATGGGGTGGTGGGCTATTCGCAGTGGAGAGTGGTCTGAAAGAACTGCATGGGTGCTGTGGGTCCTCAGCTGGGGAAGACGGAGAGGAACGGGACACTGTACTTCACAGCAGCTCGTCTGGAAATAATTTGATAAAGCCTTTTTGTAGAGTGTGTGGGAAGAACCCATTAACAATCCTAACGTTTGGCCTCCCTGGCATTACTACCACTATGCTCTGGAAACTCTCAAACCCGCGTGAAGGATGCTATGTTCTCTACAGCCCTCTTTGTAAAGACAAGAGATAGACTTGTGTGTGTGTGTGTGTGTGTGTGTGTGTGTGTGTGTGTGTGTGTGTGTTGCTGATTGAAAACTTGTCCCCCTTCCCTGTGGGTGCCATGTCTGCAGCCAGTTCAAGCAGGGAGATGAATCTCCCTGTGACGTGTGAAGAGATCAGCTACGAGACAAAGAAGGCAAGAGCCATTCCTTAGAATGTATTCATAACAGACATGCTGGTATGTTCCTATGTACCATAAAATAAAAAGGTTAGGGACGATACGATCACTTATTCATGCCTGCCTCTGGATTGGGTGACCATATATCCTGGTTTGCTTGAGAAATATCTATTTTACACCTGCTGTGTTGGTACGATTATTCTTCTTAAAAAATATTTTTATTTATTTGCATGAGAGAGGAAGAGAAAGTATGGGCATGTCAGGGCCTTTTTATGCCACTGCAAACACCAAAAACATGCATCTCTCTATGCACCTGGCTTTGAATGGGTTCTGGGGTTGGAACCCAGGCCAGTCGGCTTTGCAAACAAGTGCCTTTAGCTTCTGAGCCATCTACCTCTCCAGCCCTCGAGGTTTATTTTGAAGACTAAGTGAGCAAATGTACAAAACTGTGTACAACAGAGAAGAGGAGATCAAGACATGCTAAGAATCCCATGGATCCCTGCTTAAAAGCAGGACTGATCCCTGGAGGACGATGGGACAGCAGTTGCTATGAGTGTTTTACCCAGCGAGCACCAGTGTTGGTGAGCACACATACTTTCTGCTTGCTGTGTGCGACTGAATCTGCTCCATTCTGCAACTGCCGTAGCGCACAGGACGTACCCTGTGGGTATTTCTCAGGTATCACGCCGTTTCATTTCTACAGGGTCGATATTATTTACAATTTTAGAAAAAAACAAATGATGCTGAGAGAGACGAAAATGACCAGAGTCATTAGGGACTGAGACTCAGGAGGGCATGGCTAAGGTCTGGACCCAGAATGGCTAGCTCACGTGCCACAGGGAGTCACAGTAGATTATTAGCTCTGCCCACCAACAAGGCTCACCAAGCATACGAAGCTCCTGATTCTACGAGGCCTGAGTGCTCACAGGGAGCACTGCTTACCATCCCCCCCACCAGAAATCTCCCCCAATGACAATAAGGATTCGTGTGATGGAGAGGCCAGGACTATAGCTCAGGGGTAGAGCACATGTCTATCCTGCATAATGCCCAGCGTTCCCCTGCCAACACCATAAAACAGAGACAAAAATATAATAAAAGAAGTACATAGATGTCAAGGAGCAAATGTTCAACCCAGGCGACCAGTGGTCAAGGGACTCCTAGGCCTGACCTCATCTGTAACCGCTCACACACTCCTAGTCTAGTGTGCTCACCAGAAACTGCCCTCGAAACACTTGTGTGTATGCCCATGTTCTCACTTTTGATCAGAGAAGCTTCTCTTTCCAGATGGCAGTGACCGCTGGGGTCATCAAAGTGCTGAGAAGAAGGGACAGTGGAGTATTCAGCACTAAGTGACACATCTCTATCACACCCTCCAAGGCTCAGGGGCCACTGCAGAAGAGGTGGCAGAAAGAACATAAGAGCCAAAGGAAAGGAGGAGCGCTTACAATGCTGTCTTCCAGACACAAAGTGGCCTTGACATTCATGACCTCACAGTGGCTGATGCTACCTACACAGACCTGCATCATAGGAGGGAAATGATGACATCAGAATAGGAGAGAGACTGAGTGGAAAGAAAAAGGAATTCAATGAAGGGTGGATTTGGGAGGGGAAAAGGGAGGGTGGTGGGAGGGATCATATCCATGGAATCTTAAGAGTACTTATTTTTTAATATATTTTATTTGCAAGCAGAGAGACAGAAGAGAGAGAATGAGTAAGAGACAGACAGACAGACAGATAGACAGACTGGGTGTGCATCATCGAGTGAAATAAAACAGTTAAAAAAACAAGTACTGCGGGGTGTGGTGGAGCACGCCTTTAATCCCAGCACTCGGGAGGTAGAGGTTAGGGAATCCCTGGGAGTTTGAGGCCAGCCTGGGACTACAGAGTGAATTCCAAGTCAGCCTAGGCTAGAGTGAGACCCTACCTAGGGGAAAAAAAAAAAGTACTGGGCTGGAGAGCAGTTAAGGAGCTTGCCTGCAAAGCCTAACAACCCAGGTTCTATTCCCCAGCACCCACGGAAAGTCAGATGCACAAAGTGGCTCATGCATCTGGAGTTTGTTTGCAGCAGCTGGTGGTCCTGGCACACCCGCTCTCTCTCTCTTTGCTTGCAAATAAATAAATAAATAAATGATTTAAAGAAACAAGTACTGTAAGAGTGCACAGACATCAGGCTGCTAGCACAGCCAGATTCAGAGACAGACTGCAACAGAGGTGGTCCTGCCTGAGAGCAAAGGGAATGGGGGCTGTGAGTGCAGAGCAGAAGGGGACACGGCGCCAGAGACGGATGCCGGTGATCCTTGGCCAACAGCATGCATGCATCTAACACCACTGAGCTATGCACTTAACGGTGGTTTAAGTCATCGATTTCATGTTACACACATTTTCCTGCAAGCTTCCTTGAAGTCCCGTAGACGCTGGCCACATCCATGAAGTAAGTGTACGTTCCAGGGCCTGGAACCGTGGGAGGCAGCGTTAGTCAGAGCTGGAAGAGGTCAGCGCTGTGTCTAGACACGCGCTGGGCGTGGTCACAGATGGAGAATCAGAACAGCTCTGTAATGAGCCCAGGGGGCTACATACACCCTGCCCAGGCTCACCCCTGAAGGATGCAAGGACTGTGACCCTCTGGAGTGAAGGTGCTAGGTCCCAGCTCTCCTAGGACCAAATGCCAGGAGGTGCCCCAGTCTGAATGCACATGGAGTCCACAGCAGACCCTGCCACCTGCCACCAGGTAGTAAGGGGAGTGGCCTGCTGAATGTCTGCAGGGGCCAGGGGATCGCATCGCTGTCAGTCAGTCCTCTGGGAAACCTTGGTCAAGCTACCATTTTTCAATTTTCTCATCTCAGAAATAGGGAGAACAGAGCAGGCCCATGGAGGGGCAGGAGGAGTGTCAATCATTTGCAGTCCTTGTAATAAAAGCCTGAGCTACAAATGCATATTTTATGCCACAAACTGCCCTCTAAACACCTAAGTTTATGCCCATAAATTAATGCTACTCTCACTTTTGGTGACCACTGGGGTGACTCAAAACTCCCCATAGTGCTGAGAAGGGACAGTGGAGTGTTCAGCACTAAGCAAGACATCTCTGTCCCACCCTCCAAGGCTCAGGGACCATCGCGGAAGAGGTGGAGGAAAGAATGTAAGAGCCCAAGGAAGGGAGGAGGGCTTTCAACGCTGTCTTCCAGACACAGAGTGGCCTTGACATTCACGACCTCACAGTGGCTGATGCCACCTACACAAGACCTGCGTAATAGGGGGGAAACGATGACATCAGAACAGAAGAGACCAGTAGAAAAGAAGAAGGGGCTTTGAAGGGGGAATTGAAGATGGTGTGAGGGGATGATGCTCATGACATATTGTTTATATTTATGGAAGTTGTCAATAAAGAGTTTTTAAAGCCTGAGCTACTGTGTCCTCAGTATGAGCCTGATTTCCATCGCCGCGTCCTCACAGGTGAAACTCATCAGGCGGGACGAAGTGAGTGGGAGGCTTCCCGACTCTGAGAAGAAATAAGGAATGCTAGAGAAATACAAGAGGAGAGAGCCATCGGTCGCCCAAAAATGAGAATGCCAAGAAGCAACAGGATGAAAGCAAAAAGCCAACGTCTTCTCTTCTCTGGGTGCTTCTATCTGCCAGTGATGTCACGGTCTTTCTTTCATCCATTTCCTTTTCCTCCTCGGACCATGGTCCATAATTATCACTGGCTGTATTTCACACATACACAGAACCAGGAACAAAGAAGACACTTTAGCGTGTGTGTGTGTGTGTGTGTGTGTGTGTGTGTGTGTGTGTGTGTGTTTGCACGTGTGTATTCCATGTTTCACAATGCAGAAAAGAAATCTATGTTTAACCATTGCTACCACCACCTAACCCAAGAGCACCTGCTCTTTTTACTTACTTTCTGCCACCAAGTCTAAAGGGATTAAAAAAGCAGACCATTCCCCTCCAAAGACTATGTGCTCGGTGCACACAGCATTCGGCCAGGCTCTTCCCCTAAAGATCACATCAATTCCTTTACCTTTCAACCAGGGTGCTCAGAGCCAAGATGTAAGCCCTGAGATTTCCAGAGCTCTCAAGTACAGAGCGATGTGGCCGTAAGCCAGGTACTGAGGGCCTGGGACCTAAATCATTATCTCTTTTCAGAGGTGAGTAAACTGAGTCAGAGTTCTCAAGGTCACACGGATGGTGAGAGACAGGTCAGGAACTAGCCTCACATTCAGCAAGTCCCTCTGTGGCCTGGATTTCTGCTACAGCCTTTAGTGGCCACTGTTGGGCTGGGGACCCTCTTTACAAACCCTTACATTCTTTTTTTAACTTTTATTTATTTATGAGAAAGAGACTGAGTGGGTATGGGCTCACCAGGGCCTCCTGCCACAGCAAACCAACTCCAGACTTTGGGCATCTGGCTTTACATGGGCACTGGGGAATTGAACGCAGGCCATCAGGCTCTGCAAGCAAGAGCCTTTAGCTGCTAAACCATCAATATAGCCCCGGCCCCTTTACATTCTTAAGGTTCAAGGTCTTCATCCGCCGCCCAATCTCAGTCTCTGACCTCACCCAGCACAGCACGGGTTGGCACTGGTTACTTATCTCCAGTTCGTTTCAAGTCATTGCTTGTCAAACTTTACCAGCTGAATGAGTGCTTGTTGTCTGATGGCGTCTCCCTCTGCTCTGGAAGAATCCACAGCACACCCATTACCCCAAAGCCTCGCTCAGAACTTCTGGATTACTCCTCTCTTCCCTGAACCAGCTCCAGGCCAGAACAGTGCTGACCACCCAAAGAAGATGGCTCTCTGGTTGACTTGATCTTTCGTTGCCGATGGATGCACCACCTAGCCATGAGAGCGGGATTATGGATGAGGTCATTGCCCTCAGGCAATTATATCTCAGAAACGGTGCTGGGGAGGCTAACCTCGGGTGGTGAGCAGAGCGAACAGCAAAGCCAGGGGTGTGGGTGAGACTCCGAGCGAGCAAGTCGTGGGTTCCATGGGAAGGCAAGAGTTGAATCCAGAGAGCAGGATTTCCCATCTTGGCACTTGGGGCTGGCTTACTCACTGTAGGGTGTTTATCTGCCTTCCTGGCTGGCTCTGCCTACCCTGGGCAGTACTCTGCAATAAACACTGTTCCTGAATACCACTGAACTGCCAAAGCTCCGGAATAGGAAACAGACTAGGATTGTGCCTCATCAGCTGTCAAGTAGAAGCAAACCATGTTCAGGGTAGGTGTGAGAAGCATCTACTCCATGACGTCATCCTTCTTAAGGGCACCTACTTGCTCATTAGAGAACCATGAACAATGTCTCCCAAATTGAGCAATAATCGAATGGGCTGGATGAGGATTAATCCCCCCCACCCCACCCCCACACACACTGCATAAGCCATGGTGATTTGATCAGTAGAGACATTGCAAAACAAAGCCACTCGGCACATAGCTCATAGCCTTTTTCTGGACTTCTCTTGTGGGCTGAATATGAATGCATATCAACTCTTTTAAAAAAAAATCAATGAGATGATTTTATTTATTTACTTATTTTCAAGTATAGAAAGACAGGCAGGCAGACAAAGAGAGAGAGAGAGAGAGAGAGAGAGAGAGAGAGAGAGAGAGAGAGAATGGGCTCACCAGGGCCTCTAGCCACTGCAAACAAACTCCAGACCCATGTGCCGCTTTGGGTATATGGCTTACATAAATACTGGGGACTTGAACCCAGGACAGCAGGCTTTGCAAGCAAGCCATTGAGCCTTTAGCCACTGAACTTTCTCTCCAGTCACCGCCTTAAATTTAAGTTCTTTATATGTAAATAACGTTTCCACTTGATTTCCTGGGCCACACTAGCTGCACTTCAAAAAGCCACATGTGGTTCCTGAATCATTAAAAAATACCCCACATAGAACCTGGCTGAATACTAGGCTATCCATGGTCCCCTGTCACAAGGACTGATCCAGACGACCCATGGAGGAGGTTATCCAGTGGAGGGGGGAGGGGAGGGCAGTGGGGAATTGGGGGTAACAACTCATTGTTTGCCCACTAAATGTTGTAACTCATTATGGACAATAAATTAAAAAAAAAAAGACAAAAAAAAATACCCCACAGCCTGGTCAGGTGGTCTTTCCTCTGCAGGTCCTGCTCTGCAGAAAGGCACATGTGGGTGCATGACAGGAAAGGTCCCTCTGACTGATGCTAGACTCCCATCTGCAGCCACTGGGCACACCCCACCTTGTCTGATGCTGGACTTCGAAAGCAAGAAAGGGATGTTTGATGTTGCAGCCTCCTCTCAGTGACTGCATTCAAGTGTACAGTGGGGTCTGCTTCACCATGTATTAGGCAACTAGAATTGAGAGGCCATTATCCCAGAACTTGAAGCCTCCCTCTCCAGACCTGTTTGACCACAGCTGTGTGTCCCTCCCACTCCCCCCAGAATTCTGACATCCTATGTCTCAGCTGGGACCATGTCATCCTAAAACTCAGCAAAACCCCCAGCTGGCCTTTATTCTTGGGCAGGGGGGGGTGTTCTGTAGCTCATTCTTGGGATCCACGCAGCAGGAATTGTTGGATCCGCACAGCAAGACAAGGACACAGGAGTCCCGTGCAGATGAAGCCACCATCTCCAGATGTCTCTAGGGAGTCTTGATCTAGTCTCCACTGACCTGAATCCAATTTGCCGGCCTGGGTTTCCAGAGCTGATCACTTCCTCCAAGGAGCTCTATCTGCAATCTGCCAGTAGCTATCAGGTGACCGGATCCTCGTCACTGAAGCACTGGCCCCACACCGTCCCCAGCCTTTCCCCCGTATCTCTTTCTCCCAAGGAAGGAGTTCAGGCAGCAAGATAACTCATGTTTTATTAAACCCATGCAGAGGGGCCGTCCATCTAGAGTCTCCAAGAGTAACTGTCAGCGATCATAGTTCCATCAATGGCGGCCTCTCACGATTCTTTCAAGATGATAGATTTCATCTTGTATGTACATTTTTAGCTAAAATGTCGCCAAGACAGATTCACACTGCATAAGAAAGCTGGGGCCTTTCTCCCTTATGTTGGTATTTTCTCATAGAGCTAGAGAGACACAAATAGACCTCAGTTACAGGAATATTTTCCTTTGCTGAAAGATCCTCTTTCCCTGGCCTTTCTGAGAGAGCCCTTTGAGTTTTCAGAAGAAGTTTCCTTTCTTTTCTAAGATAAAAAAAATAATAATTTATTGAGGGCTGGAGAGATGGCTCAGCAGTTAAGGCACTTACCTACAAAACTTAATGACCTGGGTTCGATTCCCCAGTACCCATGTAAAGCCAGAGGCACAATGGCGCATGCATCTGGAATTCATTTACAGCAACTGGAAGCCCTGGTGCCCCCATTCTCATTCTCTCTCTGCTTGTAAATAAATAAATAATATTTTAGATAATTATACTTTATTGAGAGAACGAATGTGGCTCATAGAGTCCAATGAGAAAAATCCAAGATATCCCCCCTAGATGCAGGCATCAGAGACAACAGCTGGAATGAAGCACGACTCAAGATTCAGAACCCCAAAACTGCCCTAGCTTTGGACCACATGTTAGCAATTTGGACACGAGATCCCACGGTCTCAGTTACCTACTGACATGTGATGCCATGAAATAAACAATCCTGACAGCTCAGAGGCACCCAAGAATAAGTGTTAATTACACGTGCACCCAGGATTTGCTCAGGGTCAGCCCTGCAGCTCTGCTAATCCTAGCTGAAATAAATGAGCTTGCCCACACACGGTGCATTGCAGGTGCTTAGCTGCGGCCTGGCCGTTTGGCAGACGCTTCAACGAAAGCAGAAGGGTAGAAATTTGAGCACGTTCTCACTGGGCAGAAAGCAGCATCGCATATATGTACTGCGCCGCAAACATACCGTATCCTGAACCTTTTCTAGTAACAGACTGAAACCAATCTCACTGAGGCTGGGGGCTTCTGGCTACCCAAATGTGGTCTGTATAACGAAGGAAGCTGATCAGATCATACAGAGTGTAAACCTGAAAACTCTTAGTTCTGTCCCACACATGAGGTTCTGAGTTACTTACAGAATCACCTATCTAAAAATTGCATTCCTAGACAATCTACTGGAATGTTCCATTTTGGTGTGGGCACAGAGGGAGGGAGAGAAACCAGAGAGGGAGGGTAATGCAGGACCCAGAGCCAAATCTAGCAGGTTTTCTCTCCATGTTGCCTTTTGCTGTGTGGACGGCATTGTGGAGATTATGCAGTGGCCCTTTCTTGATGGACTTCTTCAGAGAAAATCTGCGCGGGGGGGGGAGGGGGGCTGGAGAGATGGCTCAGAGGTTAAGGCGCTTGCTTGCAAAGCCTGCTGGCCTGGGTTTGATTCCCTAGTACCCACGTAAAGCCAGATGCACAAAGTGGTGCATGCATCTGGAGTTTGTTTATAGTGGCAAGAAGCCCTGGTGTGTGCCTCTCTCTCTCTCTCTCTCTCTCTCTCTCTCTCTCTCTCTCTCTCTCTCTCCTCTCTCTCTCCTCTTTCTCTCTCTCTCTGCTTACAATAAATAAATAATTTTTTTAAAAAAACTGGAGGCTAGGGGCTGAAGAGATGGCTTAGTGACTAAGGCATTTGCCTTCAATGCAGAAGGACCAGCGTTCGATTCCCCAGTGCCCATATACAGCCAGATGCACAAGAGGGCACATGTGTCTGGAGTTCATATGTTCATATGGAGCCCATATTCATTCTCTCTCTCTCTCTCTCTCTCTCTCTCTCTCTCTCTCTCTCTCTCAAATAAATAAATAAAATATTTAAAAAAAAAAACTGGAGGCTGGAGAGATGGCTCAATGGTTAAAGGTGCTTGACTCCAGAGCCTAAGGACCCAGGTTCTATTCCCCAGTACCCACATAATGCCAGTTGCACAAGGTGGCACATGTGTCTGGAGTTCATTTTCAGGAGCCCTGGTGCACCCATTTTCTCTCTCTCTATCTATCTATCTATCTCTCCGTCAAATAAATAAAGTACTTTTTAAAACTGCACTGACTGAACTTCTAATCTGAAATAACCAAGTCCTGTTCCCGAGCCTAGGGGAACAACATAAGTTGTGCAAAGCCGAGCGGTCCATGTTGCAGTCAGGAAAGCAGCGAGGGAAGCAGGATTTTAAAAACACAAACTCCTCCCAGGTCACACGAACACAAAGAACAGATGCCCACGGGTATCGGCGCTTAACTGAGTTCTATTGGCATCCACTCTCGAAGGAAAGGCCAGAGTACTGATTGGTCTGTATAGTACCCAAAGAAAATGTTTTCAGGCACTGTTCCTTAATATTTAAAACCTTCCTAAGCAGAAGACATAAAATTCATTCATTTTTTTACTTGTAAGGCCAGACGTTTCCCAGTGAAATAACCTCAGAGCAGAAAACAGATTCGATTCCCATACTGGGAATTTCTATCCATAGGAATGTCAATTTCAAGATGTGATTTTTGCACCCAGTTCTAAGTTTCGACAGACCAAGGCCCTGAGAAAAATATTCCAAAAATTACCATCAGCTGTGAAAATATACTCTCTCTCCAACTTCTCTCAACTAGAATTGGAGAGCTGTCACCAACTGGGCCTCAGTGAACCTACACGGACCAGTTTTCATGCCAAACCAAGCCCCTTCCAGAATGGATTATTCATTTCAACATGCATTTCTTGGCATTTTTAGGGAGTTGGTCACCATCCTGAACCCTGAGAGCACAGACCTAAGAAATGTGAGGACCGCTCTGAAGGAGATGAGACGTGACAGATACCGATGAGCAGCTGTAAAGAAGACACTGAAGACATTGTCATCATCTGAGGTCCAGGGGTGGCTCCCAGATGTGTCCTATTGGGTTCGCCTGTGTTGTCAAAAGAACTTTGAACCAACATTTAAAAACTGGTGAAATCCATTCATTTTTTTTCTTTCTTTCTGAATTCCAAGCTTTTGAACTCTCTCAAAGACATAAATGAAGCAATGGTTCTGGGCCTGTGTTATCACACGGCAGCCATAGGCCATGGCGGAGCTGTAGTTCTCTTTGAACAAGACCAGCCCGTTCTGTTAAGCCCAGTCCCCACACACTAACACTGCCTCTAGTGCAAGAGTGGATCAATATGGCTTCCAACACAAATCTCCAGGATGGGCATCAGTCTTTCAAGTTGGCAAGATTCTAACATTTATACAGAAGGGCGATACAGATATATATTCACAATTAGCAAATCTAATTCTTTTTCAAATATTCATTTATTTATTTATTTGCAAGCAGAGAGAGATGAGAGAAGAGATAGCCAGAGAGAATGGGTGCACCAGGGCCTCCAGCCGCTGCAAATAAACTCCAGACGCATGTGCCACTTTGTGCATCTGGCTTTACGTAGGTACTGCAGAATTGAACCCAGGTCGTAGGCTTTGCAGGCAAGCACCTTAATCGCTAAAACCATCTCTCCAGCCCCAAATCTCATTCTTGATGCCTACCCAAAGAAAAGATCTAAAGATGGTCACTAAAATACATGTCTGAGGGGATTCCCCGAAACACTATAAAAGGGGAGGGGAGATGACTCAGCTGGCAAGCACGCTTTCCACATAAACATGAGGGCCTGATTCACCAGTGTCCACATAAATGGCTGGACATGGCACCAGTAACCCCAGTCCTGTGGGAAGCAGAGACCAGAGAATCACTAGGGCTCACTTCGAAGCCAGTCTGACCAAAAATGGCAACTCCAGCTGAGAGACTCCATCTCAAGGAAACATGCAGGTGAGTGGTGAGACGCCTGACGTTCTCCTCTGGTCCCCTCACGGTATGTACATGCACCACACACACCACGCCACACCCCCCCACACACACACACTGTATAAAACAGGGAACAACTGAAAGCAACGTGTCTGTTAATGCTTCTGAATACATTATATATAGTTACCAAAATAGATCCTTCAGCCATAGGAAGGGTAAAGTTCATTTACCTTTGTAGTGTGTGTTTTTGTTGTTTTTTTTTTTTTAAGTTCATGATCTATTTTAGGCACAAAGAAAGGTCCCATCAAAGAAAGTTCTATATAATCCAATTGAAATACAAAAAAAAAAAGATACTTTCTTAGGGATGGGGGAAAGGTTTAGTGGTCTCAGCAGTTAAAGACACTCACAGTCTGATGGCCTGGGTTCGATTCCCTGGTTACTACATAAAACCAAATGCACAAAGTGGTGAAAGCATCTGGAGTTCATTTGTGTTCTCTCTCTCTCTCTCTTTCTTTCTCTCTCTTTCTTTCTCTTTCTCTCTCTGCTTGCATTTAAGTAAACCATATATATTTTTAAAGATACTTTCTCAAAATTTACAAATGTAACATATATGCATGTGTATGCAGAGAAGGATAGACTAAACTACAGCGTTAACACACATGTTTCTCTGGGGTGGTGGGATTCTAAGCAATGGACATACATTTGTTTTCCATATTTATATCTTTCTGCATTCTACACATTGTTGAAATGTGTAAAGACAATCAACTTCATCAGAAAGAGGAAAAAAAACAAGCTGTAGCTGTACAGACCAACCAAGAAGAATGACTGATGGTCACACAAGTCACAAGAGTGTCTAAGGGTTTAAAAGATTAGAAATCAAATTCTCAACAGATATGCTTTTTATTTTAAAAGAAAAGAAAAATGACACATGCTCCCAACACCAGAGAAAGCTATTTTTTAACAATTTAATCGTGAGCTCTGAATTCTTCCCCGAGTCACACAGACTTGAACAGGCTGATAGTTGGAGGAGGAAATGAATCCATCCTCCCTATCAGATGGAAATTCCAATGTCTTGCCAAGAATCCAGGTGATAGGATACTGACTCGCATTCAGGCCAAAGAAGTGCCTCCCACGGCTGCATTACATAAGCAACCACTGCACACATCTGGCCAGAATACAGAATAAAGACCCGCCAAGACCTTCAACACAATTAATTCAATATTTTCTCTACAGTTCAAAATGCTGTAACAACTGGCAGACGACCATCTTAAATCATCCCGAAAAAGTCAGACATATGGCTAAGTATATTTAATGTGCCTTAAAAATAAAATGTGGATTTCCTAGCCAGCAAGATCTTAGGCAAGACTTTTTCTTTTTTTTTTAATGTAAAACTTATGCCGACTTGTTACCATGAAAAGAATTCAACTCAGTGGAGATTTCTGATGGCCCGCACAGGGCAGAGTCTACAAAGTACACCACACAAGAAAGCTGTCTGCAAGAAACACATGATGCGAGAGAGAGAGAGAGAGAGAGAGAGAGAGAGAGAGAGAGAGAGAGAGAGAGAGAGAGAGAGAGAGAGAGAGAGAGAGAGAAGCCAGATGGGGAGATCTATGATTATAAAGCATAACATAAAGTGACTCTTGAAATAATCACATGCATACAAGATACCAAGAGAACCATGGAGAACCATCGCCAATGTTAGTGAACTGATCGAAAAGAAGAGATCTTCTTGTAAATCTGTATAGCACAGTGTTCTGGCCGGAAAGTCATGGGAAATCCACTGGTTATTTCTAGAACTATCTATCATCAGTGAGGTCCAGACATACTGTGCTATGTCTGACCCTAGTAGTTCCTCTCTAAAACAGGTACGTCCACATGAATCTCCACTCTAGAAGCACATGGAAGCTTGGGGATACAGGCCCAAACATTTGCAAAACAGAAACCCAAGGTAGCCAGGCAGAACCAAATGACTGAGTTTGCATTGTCAGTGAATAACCTGTGTCAGTGAATAACCCCAACCAAACCCTTTCACCTGGGTCTCAGTAACAATTCATTTTAAAAAAAAAATTTGTGTGGGTGGGTGTGGGCATGCATGCACCAAGGTCTCCTTCCGGTTTCAAATGTCAGATGCAAGCACCTCTTCTGTCTGGCTTTACAAAGCTGCTAGAGAATTGAACCTGGGTCTTCAGGCTTTACAAGCAAGCGACTTTAATCATTGAACCATCTTCCCCAGCCCCTCAATGACAATTCAGTTAAACGAGAGTTACGATTACTGACCCACCACCCCAAATTCAGATTCCACCTGTCTATGAAGATGTGCCTTAAAATGGGCTTTGAAGCTCATTCTTATTGCTTGCTGTTCTGGTTGGAAAATTCTCTTACTCCCTGCAGGGGATTTACAAGCTTTTCTGACCCTCTCTACTCTCTAGATGCCAAGACCACCCAATCCTTACTGGACACAGAAAAATGCCTCTACATATTGGCAAATTCCTCTTGGGCACCGAGTGACGCCCAGTTGAGAACTTTATGGGAACCTGGGGCTGGGTCTACATTTCTCTACTAAAAATGACCACAGATGCTGTCACTGTATTTTGGCGAGAACTAGCGACAAACCAGTAAGAACGTCAACATTACAGTCACATCCATCCTAGAAGACAGGTAGTATTATCATTGTCAACTGGGATAGCTCACATTCTGCTGATTAACCTTCCTCTGCTTTCTCCACTGGGAAGAAGAGGAGCCTGGGTTCGAACCCACGTAGACTGACTCCAAACCTACATACTCACTAAGCCTTTCTTCCTCCAATTATTTTTAGTGGGAGAGTCCATACATGCTACCAGAAAACTTAGAGAAGGGCTAGGAAGATGGCTCAGCAGTTAAAGGCACTTGCTTGCAAAGACTGAGTCCCAAGTTTGAGAACCCAGTACCCACTTAAGGCCAGATGCACAAAGTGGTGCGCTTGTTTGGAGTTTGTTTGCAATGGCAAGAGGCCCTGGTACACTCATACTCTTTCTCAAATAAATTAATTAATTAACTATTTTGCTTAAAAAAGAAAAGAAGCCAGGCGTGGTGGCGCACACCTTTAATCCCAGCACTTGGGAGGCAGAGGTAGAAGGATCGCCATGAGTTTGAGCCCACCCTGAGACTACACAGTGAGTTCCGGGTCAGCCTGGGCTAGAGTGAGA